>JANBPK010000869.1:0-71046 GCA_027579435.1 Candolleomyces eurysporus | reverse complement strand
AGCCCAAGTGATGCAASCAGCAGCAAACAGGCTTGGTGCCACCAGCCCAARTACAATATACTCAAGTCAAAATACCTTGGAGCAAGCTTGGAATTCAATTGCAGTGTTTTGATTTGATTAAAGTCACAATNNNAAAANNNTTCTGGTTCAAMTTGAACAAATCTAGTGCTGCACTGTTCTTTGTCTCTGCTCAGTCTGCCAATCAATGAAGCAACTCCAAWCAACATTGGCATTCCATACTACTTGTGGTAAATACAAATACATGTTTCCATAACAAGTTCAGTCAACAGAGAAATGAGATATGTCAAGAATATGAACTTGGCCATTTTCTAGACCTACTGCAGCTAAAGTWAATGTAGAATTGAATGAAACAGAWKTGACATTCCAATTTGGAGGAAAAAAGCAGAGYGGAGWAGTGRAGAWTTYCACARAAGGCTTAGTGAATGYRAAAGAGTATAATCCAGAAGGWAAAGMAGAAGNCCTGGCNNATATGTGTAAAAAAGCAAGGGTGCTTTGAAACTGACACCCAAATGAGAAATGTGCCGCAAAGTGGCCAAGAGAGTATGTGTCCGGCTGTCCCACAGGCACACTGTGTTGTCCTCTGATGCAGAGGCCAGGCTCTGTCCATCAGGTGAAAAGGCAACATGSTTTACTGCAGAAGAATGTCCTTYCAGAGTTGCAAGAGCAGCCCCTGTCTGGCTGTTCCACAGGCGCACTGTGTTGTCATCAGATGCAGAGGCCAGGCTCTGTCCATCAGGTGAGATGGCAATACATCTCACAATATATTGATGACCATGCAAGACTGCAAACTCTAGTGGCCATGACTGAATATTGCCAGTGACAAATTTTGCCCCTTCATCAGCTTTTGCATACAAGTTATAAATTCTTGATAACTTAGGTGCCAATGGGATGCATGACCAAAATATGTGCAGTGGTGAATATTTGATGATATTGGCATTAAGCAAGATAAATCTTTGCCCATCTTCTAATGTCTTTTGAATTTCTTCTACATCATTGGCTCCATTGCTTTTCTACAATAATAATTAACATTATCCCTTTAAAAATGCTTTTAGTTTACTTACTAAAACAGTTAAAGCTGTCTGCATAATTGAGAATGCAGTATCTATCTGTCCAAGATATCCCAAGGCCTCAAACCAGTGTGTTAGATGTACACTAGTAAACCTTTGAAGCAGTTGCTCAGTTTCTTTGTCAAATACCTCAAGCTTGCTTTTGGCCAAATGTGCTGCCCAGTTGCAGACAGCATACTGCAGCTCTTCAGTTAGCCTTTCTTTATTCAGTTCTGGCAGATCAGCAAGTGCCTTGTACTGATCTGCAACAGACACTTGACAGATATTAAAGCAAAGCTGTTGATCCATAGTTTTCAAACAGCATTTGGCTAACTGCAGGTGATATTTGGACTCCTCAATCCAGAATTCCTCAGGACAGACAGCAGCATTGGTGACAAAGTCAGGGAATGACTTGTGATGAATTTTGTATGTTGGATTAGGCCCGTCATCAAAAGGTGCCAGAACTGAGTGCATGTTTCTTAGCATTGGCCCCAAGTCATGTGATTCCAGTTGCAGAAGCTTTTGCAGTGCTTTGACAGAGATTGGGTGCTGAAGAATAATAGTAGTGCCAATAGCAGTTTTAAAATTAGCAAGCCACAAGTCCCAATCTTTAGATGGCCTAAGAATGACTGCAGGTGTGGCAATCTCTAGAACCTTCTGATAGAGCTTGACCATTCCTTGCTTTGGCTCCAAATTCAAGATGCTAGTCAATGTTTTTTCTGGACCCAGTCCTTCATAGCTTAATATAAGCTTGACAGCAGTAGAGGCAAAGATGAACAGCTTGTCAGATACCCTAACAAGTTGTTCTTGCTGATGCTTTGTAGGGGCCCAGGAGTCCCATTCTGTCCCCTCAAACACAGTTTGAATGTTTGAAAGAGATAGGTAGTAGTTCAAGTAGAGCCGAATGTCTGAGTCTACAATCACAGCATCTATCTCTTGAAGATGAAAGCAGTTGGCCAAAACAGCACTTTGGTATTTGATCCTGAGCACCTGCTCTGGTCTAGTGGTCAGAAAGACCTTGACATTGGGTAATTTGGAGATAGAGGCTATGATGAGAGACAGAATATCTGAGGCATCTGGTTGCGCACACTCATCCAGAGCATCAAACACAAACACAAGAGGGGTGGCTCTCTGCTTGAGCATATCAGAAAGAGGCTTAGCCACAAGCACAGAGAACTGCTGTGCCATAATCTTGTGTAGGCTTTCAGGATGGCCATCAATGGCAGTAGCAATAGCCTTCCCATAGGATGCATCACAGCAAGCAAGCTGATAAGCAATAGTATGCACAAAGTCTGCAGCTTGCTGTCGATCAGCATGGTCCCGAGAGAAGAAGAAGGTAGCTCCAAGACAATTGATAGCAGCAGCATGCTGGGCCACTGTCTTGGCCACAGTAGATTTTCCAATCCCAGCAATCCCATCAAGGACATAGATGGGTTTGCTAAATCCCTGTTCTTCCAGGGCTGTGTTGCTCATCCAGCGGCCAATGCCAGCCAGGAGCTTCACCCGGGTGCCTTGAAAGCATGGGTTGACCTTTGCAAGCTCCTGGGAGTCATAGGCTGCACCAGGGACATGCTTCAGTTGACGCAGGGAGGCAGACTATCGTGATTGTCAATAAAAATGAGTGGAAGAGTCTGTTAAAATACACACTTTGAAGTGATTGTCGGTAGTAGAACACAGTTTCACCATCCAGCCTTCTTGATCCTTGACTGTCTTGCGAATGTCATTCAGAACAAGGGCACCTGCGATGAGATTCTCAATCTGAATCATAACATTGCCATTAGCCACCACAATATAAAGAATAGAAGTGCGTTTACCCAGAAACATTGCAAGATCTGATCCATTTTCTGGTTGGCCTCCTTTACAGCCTCAGAGTTATCCTCCACCATCACATACGCAGCAATTCCTGTCGAATATTCCACCACTGTGGACTGAAACGTATCGTGTATTCCCCTAGCATCAAACTTAGTCAGACAGTCCCCGAAGTTGACACAAAATCGGACATACTTGACGAGGCGGCCAATACTCTCTTTCAGTTCAGCCGACAGTAAGCTCTCGTCTTTCCCTTTAATCGCATTCGCCATGCTCTCGTTGAGGAGGTCGCAACGCGCCTTTAGATCCTCCATTTCTTCATTGTTTGATTTCGTTTGCTGCGCTTCGTTAGCAAGAGTGTGGGTTGAAAGGCAGACTAACGTACCTCGAAGACGTTGATAATCTTCAAAAGTGCCTCAGCGGGGCCTTTGAAAGGACCCGGAATGAACAGCACAGCTCCCGAAAGAGTCATCTTCAAAGCCCCCGCAACAACGGCCCATGTTTTGCCAGTGGGGGCCGTGGCGGATTCGCCAGTGGAGGCGGCCGTGGTAGAAGCTTCCGAGGTCCCATGCCTTTCCGTTCCCTTTTCCTTCAGCCCAAGTTTGAGCTTGAACTTTTCGATAGTCTTATCGATCTTCTTCTCCGCCCTTGCCAAGAACCGGTAGGTCCTGCTAGGTCGACTCCCACTCGCAGTGACGGGCGTCGCAGCGCGAGAGGAAATCGGGGTATTACGCTCCGAATCGCCGGCGGTGTTGCCTCCATGCGGTTCCGTAGCTCCAGACATTGTGTTTGCTCGATCAGAAAGCTGAGTTGAATCGCGAGTTCGCAGTGGATGGTGAGTCCAAGAGATGGTAGCGGTTCAAGGAGAAGAATCATAAGAGGCAATCGATGATCATCTCATCAATGCTGTGCGCCGGAGCCCGCTCCGAACCTCGTGACCTGGGCGCTTAACTCGGAATTGGTGACGGATATTCACTGGGCGCAAAGAGAACGGGAAGTACATTGAAATATCTGACAATATGGCCCATACAAAAACACACATTTAGTGACAGAAGGGAGCCGCAAGGCGTTGACAAAAACTGCATGATGAACACCCTCGAGGAAAAAAGAAGTGTCCACAAAGACCCCTGCTCGCAAACGCCCTCCACAACAAGCACCTGTTCGCACTGCCGTAGTGGTTTGGCTAGCCTGAGAGGAAGAGTAGAGAATTGGCATCCAGTTAGCAATGGGGTCAAGGTAGCCAAAACAGACAACGTACGAGTGAGGTCACAAGCCTCCAGAGCCAGAGGGTCAGAAGAAAGGTAAGCACAGATAAACGATGTCGACCATCGGGATTGGTGAATGCTGCGGGGGAGAAGCCTTACTGGCCCACGAATGCAGTGTGTCAAGCCGGATCTCACAGGCATGTGCCAGTCAACCAACTGCTCAATACAAGGTTCGATATACGGTGTAACAAAAGTCAACCTAGCGGCGGGGTAAGGCCTAGTCCTAATACCAGTGGTGATATTTTGTGACGTAGTTGGCAGGGACGTAGTCCTGGATGGTCGGGTCCATCTGCGAAAGGCCACATCGACGTCAACGAAGAAATAGCAAGAGAACTAGGTGTAACAACTCACTCGGTCAAACGACAGACCAATTCAGCGGGTTTCGGTGCCCTGCAAGCACCGACCGCGACCGGTACCTCCACTAATCATTCGGATGGTGATACCGTGGGTCATTTCGCAGACGATGACATCGTTGCTCGATGATCCATCGCGATTGGGCTACGCACACCACCACGGTCAGCGCCAATAAGGACTAACGCGGAGGCGAGCTACTCACGGAGCCATTCTGGAGGCTCGTCTACCCTCCTATCGTTCCCACTTCCACCCTTTCCAAAGTCTGGAAGTTGAAGGCCGCCTCCGTGAACCCATATCGGTAAGCAATATCGTGGACGGCGTTGGTAGCGTAGAACGCGTTGCAGCGTTCACGTTGTTAGTCGTCAAAGGCGCTCGGGGTGTGTTTTAGGTATAGTCGAGGACGAGGCGGGAGGCAGATCGTGAGGTGATGCTTTGACGAGGGCGAGAGTCTGTAGGGTACTACATTGGAGCCGGTCAGATGCTGAGGCAGGGGCAGGGGAACCACGGGTACCTGGATGTCATACCAGAAGACATTTCGGTAAATTTGACCTCGTCTTAATTTTCAGCAAGTTGACTTGGAAGTAACGAGAAGAAGACTGAGTCGACTGGTGGTGGTATCAAGAAAGGACGGGACCGTGGGATTATGGCTGTCTTCACTCTCTTTCGTCCGCGTCATTTCAAGAACTCGCAGAGAAAATTGTTGCACGGTTGCAAAAGGTAAGAGTGTCGACGGGCATTCCTTCGATCCCCACTCAAATTTGCTCTTGCAGATGCTATCTGAGTCCTTTACTCCGGTGGCTTCAAACGACTTTCCTTCCCTCGTTTCCTCAAATCACTCCTACGCGAATATGTCACTTTCTCACTCACCGGAGAGCTCAGAGCATCACCTTCGACTCCTTCTTTCGACGCGGCGTCGTCGGCAGGCGTTCTTTGGAGATTGACGAAGCCTCGTCTGCCCGTTCACCCATCTCAATTCAGAATAGCCAGCATGTCGGGGAACACGGCCGCGGTCGGTCTTCCTCGTCACCATCCTATGCGAGTACCTGCTTTCCAGCCCACTCAACTTCGACGTCCTGCGGCCCAATGCTTTCGAGCTCAGGCTCAACGCGCTGTTTACGCCGATCAAGTACCCTCTCGCACGACAATATCAGCAGGCAATCACAACTTCTTCCCTCATCCCCGTTCGAACGGCCCCCGATCCTGTAAAACACAACTGTTCAAGCCTGTCAAAGGCAGACGACCGGCCTCTGGGACAGGTGCCAAGGTTATTGCTCAGGAGGTGTCTTGACTGCAACGATGCGTGCTACAGAGGTGAATAATGAATATGGCAAGGCCTCTACCATTGCAAGAGGAACAAATGTTCATCGAACCGCTGCTGGTAAGCCCATTCATTTCTTACCCTGTAATTTTGTTTTTGATATCCATACCACAGGTCTCCCTTCCCCTGACAAGCCTCACAGCCAGTTAGAAGAGCACCGTCTCAGCCGAACCGGGGCGACCTGTTCGAAAGCCTGGTCAAGCTTGCCCCCATTTCCACGAATCCAGGGCAATCCCTTCGAAAACGTCTCCGTACCCTTACCGGCGATGTCACTTCATCAACCATCCCCTTCTGCCCTTCGCATCGAGGGATCATAAAACTCGGATCGTGCTGGCCAGCAGCTGGACACCCAAGATGCAAGACTGGGCAAGGACCTGTTCAAGTCAGCAACTTCACAACATTTTCACGCTCGGGAAATCAGTGTGAAGCTTTGCTTCTCGTCTACTATTGGGATGTTCGAAGCGCGTCCTCCAGCTGGTACTTGCACCCATCTCTTTGGAGGACGCACGGCCTACATCGCTTCTGTGGGTGCCCCCAAGAAGAGACCATCATCGACGAATTTCACGTTGAGGTCATGATACACGCTCCCATTCTGTCTCCCTCCGAACCCACTCGCACCTGCTTCACATTCATCCCTCTGACCCTCCCATTCCCGTGCCAACCGCTGGAGCACAGCTTACATGATGCCCCACTGCCGCATCCTGCTTCCTTCGACCTTCCTTCTCCGATAAATACCCCCTCTACCCTTCAGATACCACATTCTTCTACCCGATATCCTCTCTAACCTTGGATGAACTCTGCGATCGGCCAGGGAATTTTTTTTGCAATATCATTCCTTTTTGGCCTCCCATGCAGGCTTCGTATTGGACCGGCGGGGGTAGCTGCTCGTCGTCTCCGTCTCATGACCTATCTTATCCTCCATCCTACAAGCGCCTTGACTGTGGGTCTCATACCTTCTCAACCCCTTCTGTCACCCCTTCCACCTTTCCCACCTCTCCCTTCACCTCTTTAAACTCTCCTGGCTCAGCGTCGTCAGCAGCAGCTCGAGTAGTGCGCTCAGGACGCCGGGCAGTGAGTTTTGGGATTCGCCTGGTGGGTTCGGACCTAGGCGGTTTATGTCGTTGCCGGCTTCGCCTGGATGAATTCCTCAGATACTTCTTTGAGGTCTCCCGTGATGATTATGGCGACGAGTAGTCCGGTGGGGCGAGCTGGGATGCCACCGCCACCTTGGTCTGGTTGTAGTTGGGAGGCGGAGAGCTCTCCGTTATCCCAGTGGCGTGTGGGGTCTCGTTCGGTCGTCCACCTGTTTTCCGGTTGGATCGCTAAACGTTTGATCGATTTTTTCTTTCTCTACTGTTCTCTATTTAGGTTTCTTTTTCTTTTCCCCCTCTCTTTCTCTCTCCCTCTTCCATTTTCAACTGTCTATTTGCATATTTTCCTTCAAAGTCGCTCCCTCTCGCTCTCTTTCTTTCTTTTTCAATTGTGGAATGCACTATAATGCTTTATATACCTCATCTCTCTGCCAACTGCCACTTGTACATACGTAGCGGTCAAAAACGATGAAGACGACAAACGCGGCAGATTTTTCGTTCCGGTTTCATCTGCTGCTACGCACCAGATTCCTTCGCCACACTGCCCATGTTTTTCGCAAACGAGTCCCCAGCCTGCCGGTCGGACATTCGGTCGAAAAGAGAACAGGAACTTTATCTAGTAAAAGTACATTGAAATATTTAACGATATGGCCCGTAAAAATACACATTTAGTGACTGAAGGGAACCGCAAGACGTTGATGAAAACTGCACGGCGGACACCCTCTACCATCCAGAAGGAGAAGAATTGCCCACAAAGACCCCTGCTCGCAAACGCTCTCCACAACGAGCACCTGTCCGCATCACCGTAGCGGTCTTGGTTAGCCTGAGAGGGAGAATTGGGCACCCAATTAATAACGGGGTCAAGATAGCCGAAAACGAGAGGTCGACGTGCAAGTGGGGTTGCAAAGCTGCAGAGCCAAAGAGTCGAAGAAAAGTGAGCGTAGACCGACGATGTCGACCATCGGGATTGGTGAAATGCAGCAGGGGAGACGCTGTACTAATCATAAGCGCAGCGTAAATGGTGTGCAACATGTCGGCCCGGGGCTCACCAATATCTATTAGCGAAGAATGGAAGACGGGTCAGCATCGATATGCCAGTCAACCGACTGCTCCATAGAAGGTTCGACATACGGTGGCCAGCGGCGTTGAAGTGATGCAGAGGGAACGTGAGTGGTAGTGCTGATCGAGTAAAGCTTAGTCCTGACACCGGTGGGGGTTCAACAAGGAAAGGGCAAGAGAATCAAGTGTAGAAACTCACTCGACCGAAACATCAGACACCCCAACCGATTCCCCGGGTTTCAAGCAAGGTTCCAGTGCCCTGGAAGCACCGACCGGTACCTCCACTAATCCTTCGGTTGGTGATACCGTAGGTTATCTGGTGGACGATTGGGCTACACCTACCACTGCGATCAGCGCCAATGATTAACGCAGAGGCAAGCTACCCACAGGGGCGTTCTGGACGCTCATCCACACCCCTATAAACCCATATCGGTAAGCAATATCGTGGACGGCGTTGATGGCGTAGAACACATTGGTCGTCGTGGCTTTTCACGTTGCTAGTCGTCGAAGGCGCTTGGGGTGTGTTGTAGGTATAGTCGGAGACGGGGCCGGAAGGACTGCAAGGCGATGCTTTGACGAGGGCAATTAAAGGACATGTGTAGGGTACCTGGATGGATACTGAAAGACACTCCGGGAAAGCCTGACCTCGTATTCAATGCCCAGCAGGTTAAGTCAGTGAGCTAGGTGCACTAGACGGTTTGGATTTAACGATGGCGGTAGTATCAAGAAAAGACGGGACCGTGGGACCATGGAATCTCTTCGCTGGCGTCACCTTGCCGAAAGGATTTCTGGCAACTCGTGGAGGAAATCGTTGAACGTTATAGGGTCCATGGCATTTTTTCGATCCTCACTCAACTTTGTTCTTGCAGATGCGATCCGAGTCCTTTACTGCGGTGATCGCTCACCATTCAAGGCGCCCCTCCTCAGCACCTGGCGACCTCCCTTCCCTGGCGTCACCGCCGCTTCTTACACGAACGTGTCGCCTCACTTCCTACCACGCACTGGAGAGCTCAGCTGGCCTTACCAAGGCCTTACCGGCGTCTGAGCCGGAGGATATGGATAGCGCGTTTCTGACGTTTCCCTGACCGCAAAATAGGTCCTGCCTCTGCGCTCCTCTCCCCGGGACAGGTTGCGCTATCCAAAGAAGGGTCATCGACGTGACTTGCCCAGTGGGCTAGGCGATAATGTCAGACAATTATCTGACCATGTCGCCCAAGTCTCCATCCAAAACGGTGTGTATCTATCATATCATGTTTCGTGTTTGAATGGTTGTGGTCAAGTGGACAGAGCGTTGATTGGTATATTTTCATACAGCACTCGTCTACTACGACGCCACCTCGGTACGGCCATTCGACGCATTCAGAAAAGACTCGAGAGGACGAAGTGACTACGCCTGTTCCGCACCACCACCGAAACAACTAGCCTACGATCGCTCACCAACAACGGAATTCCATTTCCCCAGCTTCGTCTCCCTCGCTCATCCCGTCGTCGCCATCCCTGTTCCCTACGCCGTTGCTCAGCTCCTATCCATCCGTCACGTCCCTGAGCTCGTTGCATTCCCAAGGACAGCAGCAACCAGTCCCGTCATTACATTCCCGCCCCTCTCTGCAGTCGCTACAACAACAACACGTCTCGTCTCAACATTCACCCCAACTGTCGTCTCGTCCGCATTCGCTATCGCTTTCACGTAAACCCTCCCTGGCGAGGAAGCCCTCGTTCCCCCTGTTGAAGGAAGTCAAGGAGGAGGACGTGGAGGGTGATGCCGCTAATGGGGCATTGCCGGGCACACCCCCGCATGATATCTTGAAACACGAGCGGATGGAAGCGGATGACGAAGATCATCTCGTTAGCCCAACAACGGAGAGATCAGCAGCAGAGGCGCCTTCATCACCGCAAGCGGTCCCTTCGACGCCGGCGATGACCACTAGCGCGCTGGAGCTGCTCACGCTGAGTCCAACGCGAACGGAGGAGACGGTCGCTTCAGGGACGAGCAGCAGCGGGTCGGCGTCGACGATTGTGCCGACTGCAATTACGACGAATTTGACGTCGACGTCGCACGTGCCGGTCAGCTCGAGTTTGAGGAGTCAGAGTGCGAGTGTGGTGTCGCAGTTGCAGCAGCGGCAGGTCCCGGCGTTGGCGTCGAGCTCGAATCAGAATCAGGAGTACGCGGGTGCTAGTGCTCACACACATGCATACACCCACCACCCACGTTCGTTCTCTATTCGGGTTCGGGGATCCCAAGCCCGATGGCGGGATTCGGAGGATCGTCGTCGATTGCTTCTGCTTCGGCATCGCCCATGTCTGCTGCTCATACCGTCAATACCGCGGCGCTCACGTCCTCGGGCGTGAACCAACCTGATGATGAAGATATGCAGTTGGGGGGGTGGTCGTTCCCGCCTGTTCCCCCGCCTAAACCGTCGCGTGCGAGTTTGGGGCTCGGGCTTGGGCCTGGGGTTGGGGTGAGGACGCAGACGAGGTCGAGGAGTGGATCTGGTATGTCTTGTTTATCTTATCTTATCTTATTTTACTTTTCTTTACACCGTTCGTGATGCTAACCTTTTTTTTTTTCGCCTTTTGCAGACGCAAACTTGCTATCGACTTACTCAACGTCACCTGGTTTCCGGACTCCCCCTGGCACCTCGATATTGTCGGCTGTGGGCACACCTTCGGGCGGTGGACGTGTAGTGAGTGAAGTGGAGGGTGGGGCTGGGACGCGGCATGCGGTGTATATCGTCGATTCGGAGGAGGTTAGCAGGCGGCTGGGCGAGCTCTTGGAGAACCGGAATTCCACCCTGTTCTCTTCGGCTGGCCACACCGCTGAGGAGGATGACGAGGACGACCTGGAGGATTGGGAGAGCAGGAGGAGGACGGTTGTTGCTGTTACCATAGATGCGGATGCGGGTCAGGAAGGAGAAGAAGAGAGGAGTGCTCACCCGGAGCGGATTATGGAGGAGGTGCAGGAGCAGCAGAGGAGGCCCCAAGCGGACCCTGTGTTACCTCTTGGTGACCTTTTCGCGCCTCGAAGGCCGGCGCCCCTCGTACACTCGGCGTCTATGCCTGTCGTTCCGCAGTACAACACCTCCCCCCCTGCAAGCGTCGCTGACTCCCGGCCTGTTACACCTCCCCCATCTTTGGGCCACCGCCCGAGCTATTCGGTGGGGACGATGATCAACGTCACTCCTACGCGGAAAGCGCCGTACCCGCCTTCGTCGCAGATGCATACGCCAAGGAGGCAGTGGAACGTTGCCGACGCTGCTCCTGCCGATGGTGGAAGCCCGGTCATGGGTGTGACGACGCCTCCCCCGATACACCTGCCACCGCCAATGAACGAGCAGGGTTGTTTGGGATCGACGGGAGCCCGTATGCGAGCAGCAGTCAGATCTATCTGGGGCCTCAGAACGGGAGTGCGGGGCATTCGAGGGAGGGGTCGAGTTCGAAGGTTCACTCAAGGTCTCCGTCCAAGTCGTCGTCGTCGTCGTCGAACCACTCGAGGTCGTCGTCCAAGGCTCATTCGAGGTCGTCGTCGAAGGCGCATTCGAGATCGCCGTCCAAGGCGTTGGCGTCTCCTCCCCTGCCGGCTCTTCCGTCGTCGCCGCCGCTGCCTTCGCTGCCGTCGTCCCCGGGTGTTGCGCCTCTGTTGGATGCTGCGCCGATTTTGACCAAGGGGGATTTGGCGAGGAGGTTGGGGCCGCCGCCGAAGAGGCCGCCTCCGGCTCCTCCGCTGGACTTGGGGTTGGATGTGGGGATGTTGGCGGGGTTGAATGGGGCGTTTAGGTTCCCCTCCCCTGTTCCTTCGCCGGGTGCCGCGTCTGTTGCCTTTGGAGCTGGGGATGAGAGCGGTGCGAGCAGGTTGAGTCGGAGGTCAATGGTTGAGAGGAGTGAGGAAGAAGGGTATGGGTATGGGAGTGGGAGTGCGTACCATGAGCGTGAGGAGAGTGGGGAGATGGAGCATGATGAGGAGATTGAGGCGTTGAGGCGGGAGATGGGATTCGATCAGCACCTTGATGGTCGCCGCCACCACCACCACCAACAGCACTTTGAGGACAACGACGAGGAGATGGGGTTCAGGAGCTCGAGGAGGACGAGTGAGTACCTGGGCGAGGGAGAGGATACGCTGAGAGCTCACCGGGACCGTCCTGCTCTGCATGTCCATGTGAGGAGTAGCAAGAGGTGGAGCGTGGATAGTGTCGTTTTGAAGGACCTGCCGCCACAAGCTATTCCTACGAGTCCGCCGTTGCCGCCTATCCCGCAGAGCGCACCTGCTGTCCATGACGACCACCAGCGACGACACCAGCGACACCAGGCGGTGGAGGAGCCTCCGAAGATCGAGAGGAGTATGAGCTACTTTGACGATGACTACTCTGACAATGAGGACGACTTGGAGGACCCGGATCTCATGCCTATGATGGGGATGGCGATGATGGGTGTGAGTGTNGGGTGGGATGATGGGCGTTGCAGGGGGCGTGAGGTCGGCGAAGAAGAAGAAGAATAGCAATGGGAGCAACGGGGCGAGTGGTAGTGGTGTTGTGAATGGGAACGAGAGTGTGAGGAGTCGGATGGGGTGGGGGAGGAGGTCGAGGGACGAGAAGAAGGACGAGAAGGAGAAGGACAAGTCGAAGAGTGCTCCGAGCTCACCTGTGATCACGAGGAAGAGCAGAGAGGAGAAGAGGAAGAGCTTTGGGAGGGGCGATGGGAATGTGGGAGGAGGGGAAGAGGGGAGTGGACAGGGGAAGAGTAGGGGCCGGTTGGCGAGTTTCTTCTCCAAGTTGGCTGGGTCCGGTTCGGCTGCGTCATCTGCGTCTCCTTCAACGACAACGTCATCGCCCTCTGCCTACTCTCCCGCGGGTGCACATGAGAGGAAGATCATGACGAATGCGTCTGAGCCTGACTTGCGGTCGACCAATGGAGCTTGGGAGGCGTTGCCCAGTGAACGTGTCCCACCGGTGCCACCTGTGCCACCCCTTCATACGCTGCCGAGGATGGAGAGTAGGACCTCACTCAAGTCGTTTGGTTCGCAGGGCAAGAGTAAAAGCAGGAGGGCGACGATGATCAGTCAGCAGTGGGACGACGAGGACTACGGGAATGTCATCAGTGGTGGGACCGGAGTAGGGAACAGCGTTCCACCTACACCCTCAAGTCTGGCGTCAGGTTTCAGCTTGACCGCCGGTACTAGTCCGCGCGAGTCGCGAGCAAGTTCGATCATCGGTGGTATTGGTCCCAACGGCCTGTCTCCAAACTTGAGGACGAGTCGGTCGGTGTCCAACCTGAACTTGTTGGTGAACAGAGGAGGGATCCAAGAGTTGGGTGCGGGTACGAGTGGGTGGATGGTATCGCCTCCGGCTACACCTGGGATGGAGCATGGGTTCAACGTTTCCGAGCACGCGTTCGCCACGTCGTATTCTCCACAACAGCAACTACCGGGAATGGGAGATGTGTTGAGGAAGTCGGATGACAGTGGATCGTCGTTGCCTCCTCCGCCTGTACCGCCCAAAGACTTCGCTCAGGGTGGCAAGCATGAGTGGCCCCCCAGTCCCAGCTTGCCCTCGATTCCGGGATCGGCAGCGTCGACTAATGGGCTCTTCCCTCCCGGGATTAGTGTGCCCAATGGCAACGGGAATGGAGCGGTGATGAACCCGGATAAGGCGAGAGACAGGATGATGGTGAGGTTGAGGTTGAAGAGCTCGCCTAGTCTTGGGAGCTTGAGGACGCAGCAGCAGCAGAGTCAGGGTGGGAAGAAGTTGAGGAATTTCGCGGCGAGGATGATGGGGAAGGAGGAGTTTGCTTGAGGTGAGTTTTTCGTTGTTCTCTTTCTCGCTCGAATTGTTACTGAATCTGATTTCTCTTGGCAGCGATTCACCGAGATACCGACCGACCAACGACTGAAGACGTGATTATACCTAATCTATCTTACCTCGACATCATATAATGGAACGTCAACCCTATGCTCCCTCTCAGGATACACACACTCGTTATCTTTTCAGCCATTTCATTGCCCTAATCCTGCGACACCTCTCGTCGTGCATTCGAATTTCTGTATCATCATATAATCCATCCATCCAGCATTGGTATTCGGGAATCACACACTCATTTCAATCGTTTCCCTTCTCTCTCTTCGGCATCATCTGCATTGCAACACGGTCCTTACTGTATCGATACAACGTCACTCTTTTGGAATCATCTCTTCACTTGTTCGGCAAGATTACCCACATCAGCATTCATCATAATCGTAATCTTCTGTATCCATATTATTTGCCACCAACAACACCACACTTATAATCGCTTGCTATCATATCGTCTTTGGGTCCATTGGTCCGGTCGCGTCGGTCATTGATGTCGGTTGCTGAATTGGGTGGTTGCTGTTTTTTGTTGCTCTCGGTCGATTGCTTGGTTGCTCGGTGCTCTGTCGGTTCGGTTCGTCGGTGGAATGGGATATTGCCCCCTCGCTATTTCGGGGGTTAGACAACAAAAAAATAGATTCATCTTTTCATTCTCTCCTCTTCTGTGTTGCATATTCATCACTTATTTCTTCATTTGCACTATCATAGTTACTATTTGTCGCACTCCATTTCGCTGTGAAATATTTGCTTTTTTATCACTTCTTTATTTGTCGTGCATGCTGCTGGATTCATTTCGCCTCCTTTTCTGACTGTTGCTGTCAGTTTGAATTTACTTTCTTGTGCTGTGGGCCATACATCCGCATGCACCATACATGCATTCTTGTTAGATGAATGGGTCCCTCTTTTGTGTTTCACTTTTGGGGGAGCCATGCCCCACCTTCTCTACCCATCTCTCTATCTGACTCCTCTCTCTCTCTATCTCTCTCANCTTTCTCCCTCTATTCACTTTTCTGGACTTGTTCCATTGTCGCACCTATGCATAGTGCATACTTGATCACATGTTGATGTATATTCATACCAAGTTGCCATCGCTCACTGGTATTCTCATTTCAGTCTCTCTCCTTGTGACCAAATGCTGCATTCATATACATGCTGCTGTGTATATTTAATACAATGTTATCCTGTTGCATATTTGGAAGTGTTTGTGAATAGTGGATAGGAGGATTGGAGAATGCTTGTAGTGTTTAACACAGCTGGGCCCTACCCGCCAGGTAACTGGGTACAGGTGGCCACAGGTGCAGATACAGAGCCTAATTTGGCAATCAGCACCTTGCCCACAGGCCTGTCTGCAGGTGCTAGCAACAAGATATTCCTTCCATCCCTCACCACAGCCACTCAAGCCCACTCCAATATCTTGATGAGAATTCAATCCAAAGGTGCAAATGCTATCAGCACTGGCAAGCTCGGAACCAGGAATTTGTTGTTTTCCATGAACAGGGCCAGAAATTGAAAGGTTCCCAGGCATTTGGACTTGGGTACATTGTTACCTTGAGCCTTTGCCACCAAGCTTTTGCATTGATGGTGAGCTTTAAGCTCTGGCACTCAATCCAGTATGTTTTTCTCATGTGGATTATTCTTCTGCTCTGCACCTCACCATTGTTTAGCTTTGGAGCCAAGCACCCAAAGAGCTTAGTAGAACACCAAAGCCCACACAGGCCAAAATGCCTTGGTAAACTGCTGTGCAAAGCATCAGCCCATTGACCACAGGTATCAAGTTAAATTGCAAGTGTAATAGTAAGAAGTGTTGGATACAAGTGCCAGTTGGGACAATATCACAGTTTGGCATACATACATTCAGCCACTTAGCAAAATATCAAACTTCAATTAGATACCTATGATGAAAATTTGATAACAAAATCAAAGTCCTACCTACCAGTGGAAAGCTGCATATTTGGAAAAGGTGATAGAATCAATAATTGGTGATTCAAGCTGCATCAACCAATGTAGAGCCAGCCAAGCCATTACATTACTTGTGGTCAGCAGGCCGTTGCTTCATGCGGCATGTTCCAAGGCCTCTTCAGGACAGGATGGGAAAAGAAAGAAGATCTCGCGATCATGTTGTACAAAACAGGACAATAAGCTTGGCATGTTGGGACCCTGGGGTACAAGTACCCAAGGCTTTAGAGGCCTCAGAACAGATAGAACAGCTTGGCCCAGCCTCAGAGGCCCAGTTTGGCTCAGCCTATGGCTTGAGGCCCAAGCTGATTCTCACTGTGGTTGCCAAGGCATTTTGCCAAGGGTATTTAAGAGGGTCCAAAAATGCCATGACCACGTCCTTCCTTGTGACCGGGCCGCATCTTGCCCATCAGTCATTTTCGAGCCTCTTGCAACTCCACCTCTTTTCTATGATTCTATCCGCCCATTTCAATGTCTTTGTCCCACTCCACCATCATTTTGGGTGCCAATGTCAGTTGGTATTTCAGTGGCAGCACAATGCCTTTTGCAAAGGTTCGTTGGGCCTTCCTTTCCAATTCAATGCTGTCCATTCCTCTTCAGCTGACATTCCTATTTTGTCATGCTCTTTGTTTGCATGTCTATGCCACTGCGCAGACATTGTCTCTTTCCTATCATGTATGTCTTACCACAGAGGAAGGATCACAAGAGCAACAGAACAGAGGTAAGGTCCAGCCCACCTGCATTCAAAAGTTACTGCAAATGCACATTGTGCAGTGGAGACTGGGCTCTGTAGTGTATAGAGAAGGGTTTCAGGTGGTAAACACAAGATGAAGAGATAGGCTGGCAGATAGCATAACTGGGATGAGGCTGGCATCAACAAACCCAGCATCAGCACCAACCAAGGGAGTTCTGATGGGAAGCTACCAAGCATTAGAGCCCCGGTTGGAATGTGATGAGCATCTGGGCATAGTTTTACGTCCAACCATACAATGTCACATACAGAAATCGACTGATGTGGTCTGCTAGCACAACAGAGCATGGTGGGCATCTAAAGCTAGAGCACTGGTGCCACCAATGCCCCGCAAAATGCCTCGGCCCCTGCCGTGCAAAGCATTGGCTGCCTCCCACAAGTTTTTTATTTGTTTGTTCAATGAGCACATCTTAAGCAAATCAGGTGCAAGGAATGCATTTGTTTACAGTTTGTGTTTAATGTGCCTACATTGGACACATATTGAGCAAAGTTTTAGTGGTGGCAGAAGGAGGCCAGACACATGCAATGCAAATTTGAATTTGCCTAGCTTGAACATTTGTATTGCAGATTGTAGACAAAGTCAACCCTTGCATTTGGTTTGCTTAAAATGTGCTCTTTGAACAAACACATCAAAAACCACAGTGTCTAAGGCCTATAAGAACTTGGGTTATGAGGGTTTACATAAGTAAGCAATCATTTACAAGGGTTTATGTAAGTAAGCAATTGTTCTTCTACCTGGACTTTTCATGCCATCAAAAAACCAAAGGCATCCATGTGATCTCATTTATTGGTCACACTTTATTGACATGCCTTGGCTCTTTTGCTGCTTGTCACTCTTCTTCTGGCTCATGTAATTGCACTGTAATTGTTTTTATTCATCACTTATTTATCTCTGTTTACTTTTATTTTTTGTCTCATATGCATACTGTATAAGCAACTCAGTCTAACATTCTCGCACCTCAGATGAATTTTTCATCTGAGCTGTGAGTATTATATGTTCTTCTCATTCCATTCATTGCTAATGTGTAGATAGTCTTTTTATCTATTTACAGTTTCACTCAACTCAAATTAGCTTTTGAAAGAAGAGGTAGATGGCCCTTCAATGGCAATGACATTGATGATCCTAATTTTCTCATATTTGGACCTTGATTACTGCTATGTGGAGCCCTGTTGGTGGTGTTGCCTAAGCATTTAATTGCAGAACCTACTAGCATCACCACCTACCTGTTGTCCTTGGGATGCCTCTAAGCTCCTCCTTGTAGTTGTTCTCCTCCCCTATTTCTGTAGGTTGGCAGTATTTCTCTCCAACAAGCAAGTCAATAAAACCTTTGGCATCCATAAAATGGATTTAAATATCACCAGTTCTATTTATTTACTGTGAATGATTTGGTAGCAGGTGCATCTGTTCTCTGCTTGCTCTTCCTTCTTGTATCTTTGCTTTCTATCAGCTGGTTGGCATTTAGCCTTGTCTCTGTTCTTTCATAGATATGTTTGCAATTCCTGTAATATTCCTGGTCCAACCAGCTTACCACCCAATCTACAATAAATAAATACAACTGAGAAACTCAGGCTAGCTTCTTTTTTATTTCCCATGGAAGTGTGTTCTGTTTTGATTGTGTTGCTGGTTCATCCTGCTAATCACTGCTCAAATGTGCTCAAAAGCACTTGAATGCTGTATGATGTATAGATCAGAGGAACTGTATTGATGGGATCAATCTGTCATACTATGTTGGTAGAAGGTTAGTATATGGTGGTCGCTTGCATTTTCACTTCATGCATAGTGAAAAATTCAGCCAGGTCCAATATGCCAATGGTGCAACCAGTGGGAGCGGGTAAATACATTGGTAGCATCTGAAAGCATCCAGTGGCTGTAAAATAGCCAAGGTAGAAATTATATGCAATGTATGTATGAGGATACTACACTGCAACAGGGTCTATTGTTCCTGCCAAGGAGGTGTCACAATAGCAAGAGGTGACATCCACTCACCCAGTCAGGTCTGTGGAAAGATCTGCTTGCCTTTTTGGCTGAGCAACCACAGTACAAGTATTTTGATTCAATACTCTACTCATCTTAGGTGATATAGCCCCCAAGGCCTCATAGCTCATCCTGAGAGACACAAATGTTGCGTAGTCCCTATTACAGAAGGATGTGGTAGTTCTCAAGGCTAGTATGCTGATTTAGACAAATCTTTGTTCCAGAATCTACTTGTTCTGTGTAGAAATTGTAGTAGAATGGGCCTTTTCTCGGGGTGAACAGGATAGGACTGAATGCTACATCTACTGAATTGCAAACATCAGACCAAATTATTGAGTAGGGTTGAGGAATTGGATGTTTATTGCTGGATCTCTCCCAGTGCTGAGCAGCTGGAGAGCTCTTCCAATAGACCTGACCAGGTGGATGGATTTTGTCTCTTGTTATTGTGACAACCCCTTGGTTCTAGTGAATTGAATGAAATGTAAACCCTTGTAAATGCTGCACACAGTGACAGCCTGCTAACCAAGTATTGTACCCTGGAGCCTAAAATGCCAAGCCCAATGCAAAACCAAACCAGATGACTTCTAAGTCATGTGCCCAAGAGGCCATCATGAGGCTCCATGTTCAATCCTAGCTGATGGGATTCTTTTTTGCAATATTTTAACCCTCTGGAATTGAAGATCACTTGAGTATAAGTGTTGCTCCTCAGGCTTCTGCAAGATTCTTAAATTTTAATTATGAAAATAATCTTAGAGTAATAATAGGCCTTGGAATTGCTGCACACTGTGATGACCTCAAGTGACAAGTGAATCACAGGTAAAAATAGCTTGGAACTTGCATACAGTAGACATCAGCTGCTACTTGCATGTTACTTTTTGGAGGTTGACATAAGTTCTGATTTGAGATTGACTACAAGTAAAAGAAATAAAACCAATGGTTGTTCCAAATATTATAGGGAGAACAAAACAAAAGTCAATCCACAAAGAAATGGGACAAATCAAGGATATAAACTTGTCCATTGGCAAGGGCCACTGCAGCTAAAGTGAATGAAAAATTGAAAGAAACAGATTTGACAGTCCAGTTTGGAGGAAGCAAGCAAAGTGGAGTAACGGATGATTTTAGAAGAGGAGCGGTATATGAAACACAGTATAGTCCAGAAGGGGAAGAGAAAGTGCTGCAATACATGAAGAATTTCAAAGATGTTTTGAAGCCAAGACCAAAAGGAGAACTGTAATGCATGGCCACCAAAAGCGTGTGCAACTGGCTGTCCCACAGGCACACTGTGTTGTCATCAGATGCAGAGGCCAGGCTCTGTCCATCAGGTGAAAAGGCAACATGGAATACTGCAGAAGAATGTCCTTCCAGAGTTGCAAGAGCAGNCCCCTGACTGGCTGTCCCACACGCGCACTGTCTTGTCCCAAGATGCAGAGGCCAGGCTCTGTCCATCAGGTGAAATGGCAATACATTCCACCCCACTTTGATGACCATGCAAGACTGCAAACTCCAGTGGCCATGACTGAATATTGCCAGTGACAAATTTGGCCCCTTCATCAGCTTTTGCATACAAGTTATAAATTCTTGATAACTTAGGTGCCGATGGGATGCATGACCAAAATATGTGCAGTGGTGAATATTTGATGAGATTGGCATTAAGCAAGATAAATCTTTGCCCATCTTCTAATGTCTTTTGAATTTCTTCTACATCATTGGCTCCATTGCTTTTCTACAATAATAATTAACATTATCCCTTTAAAAATGCTTTTGGTTTACTTACTAAAACAGTTAAAGCTGTCTGCATAATTGAGAATGCAGTATCTATCTGTCCAAAATATCCCAAGGCCTCAAACCAGTGTGTTAGATGTACACTAGTAAACCTTTGAAGCAGTTGCTCAGTTTCTTTGTCAAATACCTCAAGCTTGCTTTTGGCCAAATGTGCTGCCCAGTTGCAGACAGCATACTGCAGCTCTTCAGTTAGCCTTTCTTTATTCAGTTCTGGCAGGTCAGCAAGTGCCTTGTACTGATCTGCAACAGACACTTGACAGATATTAAAGCAAAGCTGTTGATCCATAGTTTTCAAACAGCATTTGGCTAACTGCAGGTGATATTTGGACTCCTCAATCCAGAATTCCTTAGGACAGACAGCAGCATTGGTGACAAAGTCAGGGAATGACTTGTGATGAATTTTGTATGTGGGATTAGGCCCATCATCAAAAGGTGCCAGAACTGAGTGCATGTTTCTTAGCATTGGCCCCAAGTCATGTGATTCCAGTTGCAGAAGCTTTTGCAGTGCTTTGACAGAGATTGGGTGCTGAAGAATAATAGTAGTGCCAATAGCAGTTTTAAAATTAGCAAGCCACAAGTCCCAATCTTTAGATGGCCTAAGAATGCCTGCAGGTGTGGCAATCTCTAGAACCTTCTGATAGAGCTTGACCATTCCTTGCTTTGGCTCCAAATTCAAGATGCTAGTCAATGTTTTTTCTGGACCCAGTCCTTCATAGCTTAATATAAGCTTTACAGCAGTAGAGGCAAAGATGAACAACTTGTCAGATACCCTAACAAGTTGTTCTTGCTGATGCTTTGTAGGAGCCCAGGAGTCCCATTCTGTCCCCTCAAACACAGTTTGAATGTTCGAAAGAGATAGGTAGTAGTTCAAGTAGAGCCGAATGTCTGAGTCTACAATCACAGCATCTATCTCTTGAAGATGAAAGCAGTTGGCCAAAACAGCACTTTGGTATTTGATCCTGAGCACCCGCTCTGGTCTAGTGGTAAGAAAGACCTTGACATTGGGTAATTTGGAGATAGAGGCTATGATGAGAGACAGAATATCTGAGGCATCTGGTTGCACACACTCATCCAGAGCATCAAAGACAAACACAAGAGGGGTGGCTCTCTGCTTGAGCATATCAGAAAGAGGCTTAGCCACAAGCACAGAGAACTGCTGTGCCATAATCTTGTGTAGGCTTTCAGGATGGCCATCAATGGCAGTAGCAATAGCCTTTCCATAGGATGCATCACAGCAAGCAAGCTGATAAGCAATAGTATGCACAAAGGCTGCAGCTTGCTGTCGATCAGCATGGTCCCGAGAGAAGAAGAAAGTACCTCCAAGACAATTGATAGCAGCAGCATGCTGGGCCACTGTCTTGGCCACAGTAGATTTTCCAATCCCAGCAATCCCATCAAGGACATAGATGGGTTTGCTAGATCCCTGTTCTTCCAGGGCTGTGTTGCTCATCCAGCGGCCAATGCCAGCCAGGAGCTTCACCCGGGTGCCTTGAAAGCATGGGTTGACCTTTGCAAGCTCCTGGGAGTCATAGGCTGCACCAGGGACATGCTTCAGTTGACGCAGGGAGGCAGACTATGATGACTGTCAGTAAAAACTAGTGGAAGAGTCTGCCAAAATACACACTTTGAAGTGATTGTCGGTAGTAGCACACAGTTTCACCATCCAGCCTTCTTGATCTTTGACTGCCTTGCGAATGTCACTCAGGACAAGGGCACCTGCAATGAGATTCTCGATCTGAATTGTAACATTGCCATTAGCCACCACAATATAAAGAATAGAAGTGCATTTACCCAGAAGCATTGCAAGATCTGATCCATTTTCTGGTTGGCTTCCTTTACAATCTCAGTGTTATCCTCCACCATCACATACGCAGCAATTCCTGTCGAATATTCCACCACCGTGGCCTGAAACGTATCGTGTATTCCCCTAGCATTAATAGTCAGACAGTCCCCAAAGTTGACACAAAATCAGACATACTTGACGAGGCGGCCAATACTCTCTTTCAGTTCAGCCGACAGTAGCCTCTCATCTTTCCCTTTAATCGCATTCGCCATACTCTCGTTGAGGAGGTCGCAACGCGCCTTTAGCTCCTCCATTTCTTCGTTGTTTGATTTCGTTTGCTGCGCTTTGTTAGCAAGGGTATGGGTTGAAAGGCAGAATAACGTACCTCAAAGACGTCAATAATCTTCAAAAGTGCCTCAGCGGGGCCTTTGAAAGGATCCGGAATGAACAGAACAGCTCCCGAAAGAGTCATCTTCAAAGCCCCCGCAACAACGGCCCAGGTTTTGCCAGTGGGGGCCGTGGTGGATTTGCCAGTGGAGGCGGCCGTGGTCGAAGCTTCCGAGGCCCCATGCCTTTCCGTTCCCTTTTCCTTCAGCCCAAGTTTGAGCTTGAACTTTTCGATAGTCTTATCGAACTTCTTCTCCACCTTTGCCAAGTACCGGTGGGTCCTGCTCGGAGGTCGACTCCCACTAGCACCAACAGGCGTCCCAGTACGGGACGGAATCGGGGTGTTACGCTCCGAATCGCCGGCGATGTTGCCTCCATGCGGTTCCGTAGCTCCAGACATTGTGTTTGCTCGATCAGAAAGTTGAGTCGAATCGCGAGTTCGCAGTGGATGGTAAGTCCAAGTGATGGTAGCGGTTCAAGGGGAGGAATCATAAGAGGCAATCGATGATCATCTCATCAATGCTGTGCGCCGGAGCCCGCTCCGAACCTCGTGACCTGGGCGCTTAACTCGGAATTGGTGACGGATATTCCCTGGGCGAAAAGAGAACGGGAAGTACATTGAAATATCTGACAATATGGCCCGTACAAAAACACACGTTTAGTGACAGAAGGGAGCCGCAAGGCGTTGACGAAAACTGCATGACGAACACCCTCTAGGAAAAAAAAGAATTGTCCACAAAGACCCCTGCTCGCAAACGCCCTCCACAACAAGCACCTGTTCGCACTGCCGTAGCGGTTTGGCTAGCCTGAGAGGAAGAATAGAAAATTGGCATTCAGTTAGCAACGGGGTCAAGGTAGCCGAAACAGACGACGTACGAGTGATGTTACAAGCCTCCAGAGCCTAAGCACAGATAAACGATGTCGACCATCGGTGAATGCTGCGGGGTAGAAGCCTTACTGGCCCGCGAGTGCAGTGTGTCAGGCCGGATCTCACTGACATGTGCCAGTCAACCGACTGCTCAATACAAGGTTCGACATACGGTGGAACGACAGTCGGCCTAGCGGCAGAGTAAGGTCTAGTCCCGATACCAGTGGCAATATTTTATGACATAGTCGGCAGCGACGTAGTCCTGGATGGCCGCGTCCATCTGCGAAAGGCCACATCGACGTCAACGAAGAAATAGCAAGAGAACCAGGCTTAACAACTCACTCGGTCAAAACGTCAGACCAATTCAGCGGGTTTCGGTGCCCTGCAAGCACCGACCGTGACCGGTACCTCCACTAATCATTCGGTTGGTGATATCGTGGGTCATTTCGCGGACGATGATATCGTTGCTTAATGATCCATTGCGATTGGGCTACGCACACCACCACGGTCAGCGCCAATAAGAGTTAACGCGGAGGCGAGCTACTCACGGTGCCATTCTGGAGGCGCGTCCGCCCTCCTATCGTTCCCACTTCCACCCTTTCCAAAGTCTGGAAGTTGAAGGCCGCCTCCGTGAACCCATATCGGTAAGCAATATCGTGGACGGCGTTGATAGCGTAGAACGCGTTGCAGCGTTCACGTTGTTAGTTGTCAAAGGCGCTCGGGGTGTGTTTTAGGTATAGTCGAGGACGAGGCGGGAGGCGGATTGTGAGGTGGTGCTTTGACGAGGGCAAGAGTCTGTAGGGTAGTACATTGGAGCCGGTCAAATGCTGAGGCAAGGGCAGGGGAACCACGGGTACCTGGATGTCATACCAGAAGACATTTCGGGGAAATCTGACCCCGTCTTTAATTTTCAGCAAGTCGAGTCAGTGGGTTAGACGACTTGGGTGTAACGAAAAGAAGTGGTGGTGGTATCAAGAAAAGACGGGACCGTGGGATCATGGCCTCTCTTCGCTCTCTTTCGTCCTCGTCATTTCAAGAACTCGCATTCCTTCGATCCTCACTCAAATTTGCTCTTGCAGATGCTATCTGAGTCCTTTACTCCGGTGGCTTCAAACGACTTTCCTTCCCTCGTTTCCTCAAATCACTCCTACGCGAATATGTCACTTTCTCACCCACCAGAGAGCTCAGAGCATCACCTTCGACTCCTTCTTTCGACGCGGCGTCGTCGGCAGGCGTTCTTTGGAGATTGACGAAGCCTCGTCTGCCCGCTCACCCATCTCAACTTGGAATAGCCAGCATGTCGGGCAACACGGCCGCGGTCGGTCTTCCTCGTCACCATCCTACGCGAGTACCCACTTTCCANCCCCACTCAACTTCGACGTCCTGCGGCCCAATGCTTTCGAGCTCAGGCTCAACGCGCCGTTTACGCCGATCAAGTACCCTCTCGCACGACAATATCAGCAGGCAATCACAACTTCTTCCCTCATCCCTACTCGAACGGCCCGGGNCGACATGTTGCACACCATGTACGCTGCGCTTATGATTAGTACAGCGTCTCCCCTGCTGCAATCACCAATCCCGATGGTCGACATCGTCGATCTATGCTCACTTTTCTTCGACTCTTTGGCTCTGCAGCTTTGCAACCCCACTTGCACGTAGACCTCTCGTTTTCGACTATCTTGACCCCGTTATGAATTGGGTGCCCAATTCTTCCTCTCAGGCTAACCAAAACCGCTATGGTGATGCGGACAGGTGCTCGTTGTGGAGAGCGTTTGCGAGCAGGGGTCTTTGTGGGCAACTCTTCTCCTTCTGGATGGTAGAGGGTGTCCGCCGTGCAGTTTTCATCATCGTCTTGCGGCTCCCTTCAGTCACTAAATGTGTATTTTTACGGGCCATATCGTTAAATATTCCAATGTACTTTTACTAGATAAAGTTCCTGTTCTCTTTTCGACCGAATGTCCGACCGGCAGGCCCGCGACTCGTTGGCGAAAAACATGGGCAGTGTGGCGAAGGAATCCGGTGCGTAGCAGCAGTTGAACCCGGAACGAGAAATCTGCCGCGTTTGTCGTCTTCCTCGTTCTTGACCGCTACATATGTACAAGTGGCAGTTGGCAGAGAGATGAGGTATATGAAGCATTATAGTGCATTCCACAATTGAAAAAGAAAGAGAGCGAGAGGGAGCGACTTTGAAGGAAAATATGCAAATAGACAGTTGAAAATGGAAGAGGGAGAGAGAAAGAGAGGGGGAAAAGAAAAGGAAACCTAGGTAGAGAAGAGTAGAGAAAAAAAAATCGATCAAAGGTTCAGCGATCCAACCGGAAAACAGGTGCACGACCGAACGAGACCCCACACGCCACTGGGGTAACGGAGAGCTCTCCGCCTCCCAACTACAACCAGACCAAGGTGGCGGTGGCATCCCAGCTTGCCCCACCGGACTACTCGTCGCCATAATCATCACGGGAGACCTCAAAGAAGTATCTGAGGAATTCATCCAGGCGAAGCCAGCAACGATATAAACCGCCCAGGTCCGAACCCACCAGGCGAATCTCAAAACTCACTGCCCGGCGTCCTGAGCACACTACTCGAACTGCTGCTGACGACGCTGAGCCAGGAGAGTTTGAAGAGGTGAAGGGAGAGGTGGGAAAGGTGGAAGGGGTGACGGAAGGGGTTGAGAAGGTATGAGACACACAGTCAAGGCGCTTGTAGGATGGAGGATAAGATAGGTCATGGGACGGAGACGACGAGCAGCTACCCCCACCGGTCCAATACGAAGCCTGCATGGGAGGCCAAAAAGGAATGATATTGCAAAAAAAAGTTTCCTGGCCGATCGCAGAGTTCATCCAAGGGTGGAGAGGATATTGGGTATGGGAATATGATATCTAGAGCGTCGAGGAGGTATTTATCGGAGAAGGAAGGTCGAAGGAAGCAGGATGCGGTGGTGGGCCTCATTTAAGCTGCGCTCCAGCAGTTGGCACGGGAATGGGAGGGTCAAAGGGATGAATGTGAAGCAGGTGCGAGTGGGTTCGGAGGGAGGCGGAATGGGAGTGTGTATCGCGACCTAAACGTGGAATTCGTCGATGATGGTCTCTTCTTGGGGGCGCCCACAGAAGCGATGTAGGCCGTGCGTCTTCCAAAAAGATGAGTGCTAATATGAGCCGGCGGACCCGCTTCCAACATCCCAATAGTAGACAAGAAGCAAAGCTTCACACTGATTTCCCGAGCGTGAAAATGTTGCGAAGTCGTTGACTTGAACAGGTCCGTATCCAGCCCTTGCATCTTGGGTGTCCAGCTGCTGGCCAGCACGATCCGAGTTTCATGACCCCTCGATGCGAAGGGCAGAAGGGGATGGTCGATGAAGTGACACCGCCGGTAAGGGTACGGAGACGTTTTCGAAGGGATTGCCCTGGATTCGTGGAAATGGGGGCAAGCTTGACTAGGCTTTCGAACAGGTCGCCCCGGTTCGGCTGAGACGGTGCTCTTCTAACTGACTGTGAGGCTTGTCGGGGGAAGGGAGACCTGTGGTATGGATATCGAAAACGGAATTACAGGATAAGAAATGAATGGGCTTACCAGCGGCGGTTCGATGAACATTCGTTCCTCTTGCAATGGTAGAGGCCTTGCCATATTCATCATTCACCTCTGTAGCACGCATCGTTGCAGTCAAGCCACCTCCTGAGCAATAACCTTGGCACCTGTCCCAGAGGCCGGTCGTCTGCCTTTGACAGGCTTGAACAGTTGTGTTTTACAGAATCGGGGGGCTCACCAATATCTATTAGCGAAGAATGGAAGACGAGTCAGCATCGATATGCCAGTCAACCGGCTGCTCCATAGAAGGTTCGACATACGGTGGCCAGCGGCGTTGAAGTGATGCAGAGGGAACGTGAGTGGTAGTGCTGATCGAGTAAAGCTTAGTCCTGACACCGGTGAGGGTTCAACAAGGAAAGGGCAAGGGAATCAAGTGTAGAAACTCACTCGGCCGAAGCATCACACACTCCAACCGATTCCGCGGGTTTCAGCAAGGTTCCAGTGCCCTGCAAGCACCGACCGGTACCTCCACTAATCCTTCGGCTTGTGGTTATCTGGTGGACGATTGGGCTACACCTACCACCGCGATCAGCGCCAATGATTAACGCAGAGGCAAGCTACCCACAGGGGCGTTCTGGACGCTCATCTACACCCCTATAAACCCATATCGGTAAGCAATATCGTAGACGGCGTTGATGGCGTAGAACACATTGGTCGTCGTGGCTTTTCACGTTGCTAGTCGTCGAAGGCGCTTGGGGTGTGTTGTAGGTATAGCCGGAGACGGGGCCGGAGGCGGACTGCAAGGCAATGCTTTGACGAGGGCAGTTAAAGGACATGTGTAGGGTACCTGGATG
This sequence comes from Candolleomyces eurysporus, assembly GCA_027579435.1. Taxonomy (NCBI): domain Eukaryota; kingdom Fungi; phylum Basidiomycota; class Agaricomycetes; order Agaricales; family Psathyrellaceae; genus Candolleomyces; species Candolleomyces eurysporus. The sequence goes on along the minus strand of JANBPK010000869.1, from coordinate 43,365 downwards.
GATACCGAAAGACACTCCGGGAAAGCCTAACCTCGTATTCAATGCCCAGCAGGTTAAGTCAGTGAGCTAGGTGTACTAGACGGTTTGGATTTAACGATGGCGGTAGTATCAAGAATAGACGGGACCGTGGGACCATGGAATCTCTTCGCTGGCGTCACCTTGCCGAAAGGATTTCTGGCAACTCGTGGAGGAAATCGTTGAAAGTCATAGGGTCCATGGCATTTTTTCGATCCTCACTCAACTTTGTTCTTGAAGATGCGATCCGAGTCCTTTACTGCGGTGATCGCTCACCATTCAAGGCGCCCCTCCTCAGCACCTGGCGACCTCCCTTCCCTGGCGTCACCGCCGCTTCTTACACGAACGTGTCGCCTCACTTCCTACCACGCACTGGAGAGCTCAGCTGGCCTTGCCGGCGTCTGAGCCGGAGGATATGGATAGCGCGTTTCTGACGTTTAGTTCGCTGACCGCAAAATAGGTCCTGCCTCTGCGCTCCCCTCCCCGGGACAGGTTGCGCTATCCAAAGAAGGGTCATCGACGTGACTTGCCCAGTGGGCTAGACGATAATGTCAGACAATTATCTGACCATGTCGCCCAAGTCTCCATCCAAAACGGTGTGTATCTATCATATCATGTTTCGTGTTTGAATGGTTGTGGTCAAGTGGACAGAGCGCTGATTGGCATATTTTCGTACAGCACTCGTCTACTACGACGCCACCTCGGTACGGCTATTCGACGCATTCAGAAAAGACTCGAGAGGACGAAGTGACTACGCCTGTTCCGCACCACCACCGAAACAACTCGCCTATGATCGCTCACCAACAACGGAATTCCATTTCCCCAGCTTTGTCTCCCTCGCTCATCCCGTCGTCGCCATCCCTGTTCCCTACGCCGTTGCTCAGCTCCTATCCATCCGTCACGTCCCTGAGCTCGTTGCATTCCCAAGGACAGCAGCAACAAGTCCCGTCATTACATTCCCGCCCCTCTCTGCAGTCGCTACAACAACAACACGTCTCGTCTCAACATTCACCCCAACTCTCGTCCCGTCCGCATTCGCTATCGCTTTTCACGTAAACCCTCCCTGGCGAGGAAGCCCTCGTTCTCCCTGTTGAAGGAAGTCAAGGAGGAGGACGTGGAGGGTGATGCCGCTAATGGGGCATTGCCGGGCACACCCCGCATGATATCTTGAAACACGAGCGGATGGAAGCGGATGACGAAGATCATCTCGTTAGCCCAACAACGGAGAGATCAACAGCAGAGGCGCCTTCACCACCGCAAGCGGTCCCTTTGACGCCGGCGATGACCACTAGCGCGCTGGAGCTGCTCACACTGAGTCCGACGGGAACGGAGGAGACGGTCGCTTCANGGGACGAGCAGCAGCGGGTCGGCGTCGACGATTGTGCCGACTGCAATTACGACGAATTTGACGTCGACGTCGCACGTGCCGGTCAGCTCGAGTTTGAGGAGTCAGAGTGCGAGTGTGGTGTCGCAGTTGCAGCAGCAGCAGGTCCCGGCGTTGGCGTCGAGCTCGAATCAGAATCAGGAGTACGCGGGTGCTAGTGCTCACGCACATGCATACACCCACCACGCGCGTTCGTTCTCTATTCGGGTTCGGGGATCCCAAGCCCGATGGCGAGATTCGGAGGATCGTCGTCGATTGCTTCTGCTTCGGCATCGCCCATGTCTGCTGCTCATACCGTCAATACCGCGGCGCTCACGTCCTCGGGCGTGAACCAACCTGATGATGAAGATATGCAGTTGGAGGGATGGTCGTTCCCGCCTGTTCCCCCGCCTAAACCGTCGCGTGCGAGTTTGGGGCTTGGGCTTGGGCCTGGGGTTGGTGTGAGGACGCAGACGAGGTCGAGGAGTGGATCTGGTACGCCTTTTTTTTCATTTATTATTCTTATATTTTATTTCTCTGCATTTATTTTTTCTTGTACTGTTCGTGATGCTAACTCACCTCTTTGCCTTTGTAGACGCAAACTTGCTATCGACTTACTCAACCTCACCTGGTTTCCGGACTCCCCCTGGGACCTCGATATTGTCGGCTGTGGGCACACCTTCGGGCGGTGGACGTGTAGTGAGTGAAGTGGAGGGTGGGGCTGGGACGCGGCATGCGGTGTATATCGTCGATTCGGAGGAGGTTAGCAGGCGGCTGGGCGAGCTCTTGGAGAACCGGAATTCCACCCTGTTCTCTTCGGCTGGGCACACCGCTGAGAAGGATGACGAGGACTGGGAGAGCAGGGGGAGGACGGTTGTCGCTGTTACCACCGATGCGGATGCAGGTCGGGAAGGAGAAGAAGAGAGGAGTGCTCACCCGGAGCGGATTATGGAGGAGGTGCAGGAGCAGCAGAGGAGGCCCCAAGCGGACCCTGTGTTGCCTCTTGGTGACCTTTTCGCGCCTCGAAGACCGGCGCCCCTCGTCCACTCGGCGTCTATGCCTGTTGTTCCGCAGTACAACACCTCWCCYCCTGCAAGCGTCGCTGACTCGAGACCCGTTACACCTCCCCCGTCTTTGGGNTCACCGCCCGAGCTATTCGGTGCGGACGANTGATCAACGTCANCTCCTACGCGGAAAGCGCCGTACCCCCCTTCGTCGCAGATGCATACGCCGAGGAGGCAGTGGAACGTCGCCGACGCTGCTGCTGATGGTGGAAGCCCGGTCATGGGTGTGACGACGCCTCCCCCAAATACACCTGCCACCGCCAACGAACCAGCAGGGCTGTTTGGGATCTACGGGAGCCCGTATGCGAGCAGCAGCCAGATCTACCTGGGGCCTCAGAACGGGAGTGCGGGGTATTCGAGGGAGGGGTCGAGCTCGAAGGTTCACTCAGGGTCTCCGTCCAAGTCGTCGTCGTCGTCGAACCACTCGAGGTCGTCGTCCAAGGCTCATTCGCGGTCGTCGTCCAAGGCGCATTCGAGGTCGCCGTCCAAGGCGTTGGCGTCTCCCCCCCTGCCGGCTCTGCCTTCGTCGCCGCCGCTGCCCTCGCTGCCGTCGTCCCCGGGTGTTACGCCGCTGTTGGATGCTGCGCCGATTTTGACGAAAGCGGATTTGGCGAGGAGGTTGGGGCCGCCGCCGAAGAGGCCGCCTCCGGCTCCTCCGCTGGACTTGGGGTTGGACGTGGGGATGTTGGCGGGGTTGAATGGGGCGTTTAGGTTNCCCCTCCCCTATTCCTTCGCCAGGTGCCGCGTCTGTTACCTTTGGAGCTGGGGACGAGAACGGGGCTAGGAGGCTGAGTCGGAGGTCAATGGTTGAGAGGAGTGAGGAAGAAGAGTATGGGTATGGGAGTGGGAGTGCGTACCATGAGCGTGAGGAGAGCGGGGAGATGGAGCATGACGAGGAGATTGAGGCGTTGAGGCGGGAGATGGGATTCGATCAGCACCTTGATGGTCGCCACCACCACCACCACCACCACCAACAGCACTTTGAGGACAACGATGAGGAGATGGGGTTCAGGAGCTCGAGCAGGACGAGCAAGTATTTGGGCGAGGGAGAGGATACGCTGAGAGCTCACCGGGATCGTCCTGCCCTGCATGTTCATGTGAGGAGTAGTAAGAGGTGGAGCGTGGATAGTGTCGTGTTGAAGGACCCTGCCGCCGCAAGCTATTCCGACGAGTCCGCCGTTGCCGCCTATNCCCGCAGNAGCGCACCTGCTGTCCATGACGACCACCAGAGACGGCACCAGCGACACCAGGCAGTGGAGGAGCCTCCGAAGATCGAGAGGAGTATGAGCTACTTTGACGATGACTATTCTGACAACGAGGACGACTTGGAGGACCCGGATCTCATGCCTATGATGGGGATGGCGATGATGGGTGTGAGTGTGGGTGGGATGATGGGCGTTGCAGGGGGCGTGAGGTCGGCGAAGAAGAAGAAGAATAGCAATGGGAGCAACGGGGCGAGCGGTGGTGGTGTGAATGGGAACGAGAGTGTGCGGAGTCGGATGGGATGGGGGAGGAGGTCGAGGGACGAGAAGAAGGACGAGAAGGAGAAAGACAAGTCGAAGAGTGCTCCGAGCTCACCTGTGATCACGAGGAAGAGTAGAGAGGAGAAGAGGAAGAGCTTTGGGAGGGGCGATGGGAATGTGGGAGGAGGGGAAGAGGGGAGTGGACAGGGGAAGAGTAGGGGCCGGTTGGCGAGTTTCTTCTCCAAGTTGGCTGGGTCCGGTTCGGCTGCGTCATCTGCGTCTCCTTCAACGACAACGTCATCGCCCTCGGCCTACTCTCCCGCGGGTGCACATGAGAGGAAGAGCATGACGAATGCGTCTGAGCCTGACTTGCGGTCGACGAATGGAGCTTGGGAGGCGTTGCCCAGTGAACGTGTCCCACCGGTGCCACCTGTGCCACCCCTTCATACGCTGCCGAGGATGGAGAGTAGGACCTCACTCAAGTCGTTTGGTTCGCAGGGCAAGAGTAAAAGCAGGAGAGCGACGATGATCAGTCAGCAGTGGGATGACGAGGACTACGGGAATGTCATCAGTGGTGGGACCGGAGTAGGGAACAGTGTTCCACCTACGCCCTCAAGTTTGGCGTCAGGTTTCAGCTTGACCGCCGGTACCAGTCCGCGCGAGTCGCGAGCGAGTTCGATCATCGGCGGTATTGGTCCCAACGGCCTGTCTCCGAACTTGAGGACGAGTCGGTCCGTGTCCAACCTGAACTTGTTGGTGAACAGAGGAGGGATCCAGGAGTTGGGTGCGGGTACGAGTGGGTGGATGGTATCGCCTCCGGCTACGCCTGGGATGGAGCATGGGTTCAACGTTTCCGAGCACGCGTTCGCCACGTCATATTCTCCACAACAGCAACTACCGGGAATGGGAGATGTGCTGAGGAAGTCGGATGACAGTGGATCGTCGTTGCCTCCTCCGCCTGTACCGCCCAAAGACTTCGCTCAAGGTGGCATGCATGAGTGGCCCCCCAGTCCCAGCTTACCCTCGATTCCGGGATCGGCAGCGTTGACTAATGGGCTCTTCCCTCCTGGGATTAGCGTGCCCAATGGCAACGGGAATGGAGCGGTGATGAACCCGGATAAGGCGAGAGACAGGATGATGGTGAGGTTGAGGTTGAAGAGCTCGCCTAGTCTTGGGAGCTTGAGGACGCAGCAGCAGCAGAGTCAGGGTGGGAAGAAGTTGAGGAATTTCGCGGCGAGGATGATGGGGAAGGAGGAGTTTGCTTGAGGTGAGTTTTTCGCTGTTCTCTTTCTCGCTTGAATTGTTACTCAATGCAAGTTCTCTTAGCAGTGACTCACCGAGATACCGACCGACCAACCGACTGAAGACGTGTTAATCCCTAATCTACCTTATCTATCTTAACTCGACATCGTATAATGGACCGTCAACTCTACGCTCCCTCCCAGGATACACACGCTCGTTACCTTTTCAGCCATTTCATTGCCCTAATCCTGCGACACCTCTCGTCGTGCATTCGAATTTCTGTATCATCATATAATCCATCCATCCAGCATTGGTATTCGGGAATCACACACTCATTTCAATCGTTTCCCTTCTCTCTCTTCGGCATCATCTGCATTGCAACACGGTCCTTACTGTATCGATACAACGTCACTCTTTTGGAATCATCTCTCCACTCGTTCGGCAAGCATAATCGTAATCTTCTGTATCCATATTATTCACCACCAACAACACCACACTTATAATCACTTGCTATCATATCGTCTTTGGGTCCATTAGTCCGGTCGCGTTGGTCGTTGATGTCGTTTGCTGTATTGGATGGTTGCTGCTGTTTGTTGCTCTCGGTCAATTGCTTGGTTGCTCGGTGCTCTGTCAGTTCGGTTCGTTGGTGGAATGGGATATTGCCCTCTCGCTATTTCGGGGGTTAGACAACAAAAAAATAGATTCATCTTTTTATTCTCTCCTCTTCTGTGTTGCATATTCATCACTTATTTCTTCATTTGCACTATCACTGTTACTATCTGTTGCACTCCATTTTGCTGTGAAATATTTTGCYTTTTTTATCACTTCTTTATTTGTTGTGCATGTTGCTGAATTCATTTCGCCTCCTCTTTTGACTATTGCTGTCAGTTTGAATCTACTTTCTTGTGCTGCGGGCCATGCATCTGCACGCACCATACATGCATTCTTGTTAGATGAATGGGTCCCTCTTTTGTGTTTCACTTTTGGGGGAGCCATGCCCCTCCTTCTCTATCCATCTCTCTATCTGACTCCTCTATCTCTCTATCTCTCTCACTTTTTCTCTCTATTCACTTTTCTGGACTTGTTCCATTGTTGTTGCACCTATGCATAGTACATACTTTGATCACATGTTGATGTATATTCATACCATGTTGCCATCACTCGCTGGTATCCTCATTTCAGTCTCTCTCTTTGTGACCAAATGTTGCATTCATATAGATGCTGCTGTGTATATTTAATACAATGTTATTCTGCTGCATATTTGGAAGTGTTTGTGGATAGTGGATAAGAGGATTGGAGAATGCTGATAGTGTTTAACACAGCTGGGCCTACCTGCCAGGTAAGTGGGTACAGCCGTACAGGTGGCCACAGGTGCAGATACAGAGCCCAATTTGGCAATCAGCACCTTGCCCACAGGCCTGTCTGCAGGTGCTAGCAACAAGATATTCCTTCCATCCCTCACCACAGCCACTCAAGCCCACTCCAATATCTTGATGAGAATTCAATCCAAAGTTGCAAATGCTATCAGCACTGGCAAGCTTGGAACTGGGAATTTGTTGTTTTCCATGAACAGGGTCAGAAATTGAAAGGTTCCAAGGCATTTTGACTCAGGTACATTGTTACCTTGAGCCTTTGCCACCAAGCTTTTGCATTGATGGTGAGCTTTAAGCTCCAGCACTTGATCTAGTATGTCTTTCCCATGCACATTATTCTTCTGTTCTGCACCTCACCATTGTTTAGCTTTAGAGCCAAGCACCCAAAGAGCTGAGTAGAATGCCAAAGCCCACACAGGCTAAAATGCCTCAGCGAACTGCTGTGCAAAGCATCAGCCCATTGACCACAGGTATCAAGTTAAATTGCAAGTGTAATAGTAAGAAGTAAGGCTGTCCATGAGTCTGAGTCTTCTATGAGTACTCACAAAAAGTCGGATCCATGGGTCCAAGTCACTCATGGGAAAATACTCATGAGGATCCAAGTATGGATTCTGAAGGCACAAGTACTTGCCATAAGTACCCATGAAAACCCATGAAAACCCATAATCCTCTACATGAAAACACAACAGATTTGCTGACTAATATTTACGTAATTTCTGACTAATCTTTCTGGCCTCCAAAAAGAGAAATCCATCCTGCCCACCTGCGTCCATGGTCAGCTGCAAGTTTGGCAATACCCAAAAACACACTCTCGCATGTAACCTTTGCTATTCTGACCTACACCACCACCACTGTGCTAAAAGATGCTTACTATTGACCTTTCCCTATGCTTTTTGAGCCTCAAATTGTGGTAATTAGACCTGTAATTATCATTTTGGCATTTACATTGTATTATTATATTCATTATGTCCTATTTGAACTGTGGTTCCATCTTTAGCATTGATTCTTATTAATTTTCCATCTACTCTTTTATCATAGACCAGCCTATGCATGTACTATGTTATTTTTTGCAATAAAGGACTGTGATAATCCTGAACTTAGAAATTCCAAAGCATTTTGACTCGGGTACTTTGTATCCATGTCCCAGGCACCAAGCCAGTGAGCCTCCATTGATGCGCCGAGTGTGCAAACACCCTATAAAATTCGCAAACTTGTTCTAATGTTCGTGAACTGACTTATGTGTAAAGAAGATCTTTGTGAAGTTGGGAACTATAGAGTTGGAACTTTCCCTGGTTGCCAACTAAGCAGACTACCTAGCAGAGACGAGAAAAACAAGTAAGACAGTTCTACAACGGTACTTTAAGTTTGTGAAGGCCTTGTGAATGTATCTGAAACAGCTACAACTAGAATTGAAGCTACCTGATATGCCTGACCTGGCGAGGGACGATATCAGCGGGAGTTATGCGTACTACAAGGGAATTCGCCCTGACATTGCTAAGTGGAAGTCTTCATGAAGTAGCCGATGGCTTCGAGAACATGATCGTCGATCTGTCAAGTCAATAAGCGCTGACCTTACCATCTTTGGAAGGTATCACCGTTAGTTGATGAGCTTCGGAGAATTGTCTGAAGTTCATGAACCTGTACGGAAAACCGGAAAGCAAGACTAAAGCTTATGTGGTCATCTACCCGAAGCTCAGTCAGCCTGTCCATAGCCAAGAGAAAGAAAGAGTCAGCAGAGTAGTGAAGCAGTATGGCTTGGTGGAGCCAAGCACCCAAAATTCAGATCAATTTGTTGGATTAGGTGCGCGAGCAGAAGGGCGCGCTCTCCAGAAGCAATCCTCGGTGAATATCCATGCAGACTCGATAACAGCCGCGTCCAGAACAGATTCGCAAAGTGCCTGGGCTGCGTTCTATGGTTCGAGACTCAACTCTTGGCCTTTGATACCCTCATGTGATTGTGTTTCTTATCTCTCTCCATCTCTGTCATCTGTTTGTTTCTTTGCCTGTTTGCCAAACAATAATTACATATATATACATCTCTGTTTTATCTATTATAGCATTAGCAGGTAGCTAGCGTTTGTATTTCGCGTCGGGACTGTGTTCCCAGGAATCTATGAGAGCCATCTGTTATTGAGAAAAGAGTTGTTTAAGTTTGCGAAGTCAATCAGAGTCGTGTCGCTTGCGTTTATCGAATTGTTCTTGTGTTAAAGTCACTCAAGGCTGTGCCCTCTGTTTGCCAAGTTATCCGTCGTATCTCGAACCTTACCATGTGTTAGTGAAGTCACTTTGTGAAGCATTTCTATCGTTGCTGGTTGAGCCTTAGCTCCCCCTTGAACTTGCGATTGTACAAGAAGAGTTCTAGAAGCCTCTGTCAACTTGACTTAGAGCTTTTACCTATACCCCTTGCCCGCCTCTATCTTCACGAAGGTATTTGGTGTGTTGTGTTGTTGTGGTTGTGTGTGTGTGTTTTAGTTCTATAGTTTGGTTGTTAGAGTGTCCTAGTTCGCTACCTGCACATCACCATCTTCCCATCAGTTTGGCTGGTATATTCCATTGATGGTTTTCCACAGTGATATGACCGCATTTGTTTTAGCGAATATAAGTTCAATTTTTGCAATAATAAACTATAAAGTTGACGCAGTCTGAGTCTCTAAGTACAAGAATGACTACGCTATCGATAAGGTTCACACGGCTTGAGAAGGAAAAGAGTTAGTACTACAACTCTAGGGACACGAGAGTTGAAGCTACTCGAGGCTGTCAACTTGAAGCCGCCCCAGTTGTATTATACCCTGACCGGCGAAACTACTTGAATTGACGCCACGCTAAAAGTCAGGCGGCTCGACTCAAGTGGCTTCAGAAAGTCTGATACCTTTTACACGCAACTGCCCGGACACTCAGGCGGCACGACCAGAGGGTCTAGGAATCAGGCGGCTTCACATTAATCGAGTACAAGTGCTGGAGCAGCACGAATGGTCTTTTGAAACGATGAAGTCCATGGCTGGTGGCGTGGCTGGGTGGCTGTGATAAACTGCAATGCGGCGCGAGGAACTGAAGCGGCTCAAGGCTGAGTCAAGGGAATGACCAGACCAACCGTTGGCATCGGGGAAAAAGGTGCAGGTGATGCCGGACGAGGCAACCGTACCTGTCCGAGCGGCTTGAGACTAGCAACGAGAGTAGGGGACGCGGAGCAAGGATGCCCATCCACTCTCGATCATCAGTCGGCATCTCACGCGGCTTCACCAGAAAGGAAATGGTGATCTAAATTTGGTGTCCAGAGGTGTGCCTGACTCGCGCGGCTACAATCTTGGCGTGGCCTCTACCAATACCCAGTTCTATTTTCTTTTATCTTTTGCTTGGACTCTTACTATTGGCTATGAACTTATCTATCACATGTGTCTCTCTATCTATTTTTACGCAGCTCGAAGTAGTATATATACACGCTAGCTACTGACTCGAGCGGCATCATCATATCATTGTTGTTTTATCTTTACTTGTGTTTATCGGCGAATCTATCGAGCTTTTCTGCTTATATTTCACACGGCGTGAACTATCGGTTGCATTGGAACTTAGGAACTTAAGCAGTCATAAGGAGTGACTACTGAAGAATAGGGACCTTACTAGCAGTACACTAGGGTACTTCTAGTTCTGTGGAGTGTATCTACGAGAGAACTTGAGAACTCAGTATTCTTAATTCACTCAACAACCCCCACAAACTCGCACTTTGACTTCGTGTGGCCTGACTCTCACACCGCGTGACTGTACACAGCTTGTAACTAGGTTGTGGTTAGTGGTTTTGTGTGTGTGTTCTGAGCTTGGCAGCACCGATCTCATCACCGGGTCTCAGCATCTTCCTAAATTTTGCTGCATGTGTTGTAACCAAATCACTGAATATATCATATGTCTTGTCAACAAGATTCCTATTAGGATCAGTCAGAATAGAGCAACCATGCTATATCTACTCTCAGATCATATCTGTTGAAAATGGCTTTATCTGGCTGTCACAGGCTGGCAATTGGTGCGACGCCTCTAGCGTCGATCCCTCGATGCAATTCTTGGCGCTGACATCAAGCTGGAATGCACCAATCATAACTTCCCATTCAGCGATGTCTTGAGCCAGCCCCCAGAACCCAATGGGATCCAACCAGGGGCCCCAGCTCAGGCAGTGTTGGACAATGATAAGCGAAATTGAGAACATGGGCCAACGATGTGAATCACGAAACCATGATCAGGACCAGCATCTTGTGAGCGCCTGTAATGAGTGCAAGGTAGACGCTCACAATCAAGACAAGCTAGCCGGTAGCACTTACAGTCCCAAACATTACTGGTGCCCATGGTCAAGGCAAGAATGTTGATAGAAATCCCAAGGCTGATACCCTGTGATGAAGTCGAGCAGTCTGAAAAATGCATGAGCACATGACAGCTGGAATTTATAGTCTAGATCAAGTATAAAATGTCCTGCAGCGATTCTAAGGCAGGATGAGCTTGTTCCCAGTGGCCACGGGCTATCAATCAGATAGACGTTGCCAATGGGGCATCAAACCCTATCAGCCTGACATGCCTTTGGGCAAGGAAAAACCCCAGTGCCCCTTATAAAGCATGGTCAAACCGTTTACAAGGCTTGGACATATTCTTTTGTTGATCGTACATTATCAGGCCAAACAAGTGATTGGCAGGCATGATCATTTTGTCATACGCCGCCTGATGTATGAGGCATGATGCCGACGCATGATGTCACCGATCACGATCACTTTTAAGTCACTGCTAAGTGTCAAATTCATTAATTTTGAATTTAAAATGATGTAAATAAATATTGTGAAAAGAATTAAAGTTCTTCACCAAGAGTCGGTGACAGGACAGGATGAACGCCTTGGAGTTGAGCATGAGATATGTCGACAATATGATGCCATTGGATCAGTGTTCCCACGGTCTGACATCAGCCCGGCGGCAGAAAGTGATTGTAGGCGTATCGCGCCAACCAGGCCAATGTCGTGCCATATCGGAACGGTTGTGTCCATACCTCACTGGTACCTCTCCGTTGTTGCTCAGATATGTGGCCATCTTCCCGTTCTGTACACATCTCGTGGCATCGCCTCACTTTGTTGAGTGATGGAGGAGGTCAGTGAGCTGGTTTTTTACTGATGTGATAGTTACAAACCTCTGATCAATGATAGTAGCTATCATCAAAGAACAAGATGATGATTGGTAAGACCATTGATGGCACCACTCAGGCTGCTGTCACTGGTGTCCAGTAGTATCATCCTTATTTCTGAGAAATTAGAGTGCTACTTGGATTGGAAAAAATTCTTAGTATTCACCAAAAGGTCCACTTCTTGATTTACAATTTCAAGTTGCTGGGCTACAGATGGTTCATGATTCAGGGACAGCTTTTTTGGCTGCAAAGTGAGTAATGTGCACATAATCGATTGTAGGGAGAAACAGTGCCTCGGTTGTTTGCTGTTCTCTCAATAGAGGGCCGGATGGTTTGCTCCCATACTGCAGTCCCAGGGCCAGACGTTGAGCCAATTTATCTGAGTGTAAAGGAGCTAGATACTCAGTGGGACAGGATAAGAAGGTCTATCCCTTCAGCTATATTTTCTCTAGTTGAGCTCAACACGTCCGGCGACTAAACGCGTGCCGTGACAACGCGAATGCCTGTGACGCGTGATGTGACTCGAGCGTGACTCTTCCCATCTTCGCGCCGTCATCGTGCTCGGCGACAGCGAGACGGCTACCTTCAGCGACCGGCACCTTTTTCGACCCCTTCTCATTGCATGGCATACCTATTCACTGCTCGTCGAACATGCCTTCGTCTCCGGAGCCATGAATTCATGTCAGGCCTCCATTCATCGGCCAGCGCTCAAGGTGAGCAAAATCTATTTGCCGAGGGTCGTCATTGACCCATCTCCAGGCCCGAAGCTACGACCTCGGCTGGCAAAGTCCCTGAAGCCTGCTTACAATCGGGGGNAAGCTGGAAGTGGCGCGATTCGACAGGGACGAGGCCCCCCNATCATGGTCGACAGGTGGAGCAAGAGCGAGAGGTTTCGGAAGCTCGAATGCAGCGCCAACGACGAGCCACTCTCGCAGAGGAGGGGCGCAAAGGAAAGTGGTCTAGCGAGACGCAAGGGCCTGCTATTGCTCGGAAGGCTCCAGAGCCTATCGAACGTCCTGTGTACAAGCGGAAGGATTTGGACTATGAGGCGACAGCGGAGGACGAAGAATTCTATAACCCACCGACACTGGTGACGACGGGAGGTTCCACTGAAATCTCAGCCTCTCTCAAGGGTGCCCCGACCCGTTTCAACACCCCGCCATTGCTGCCTGGCTTCGTCTCTGCGCTCAGGGAAACACTGGGACAGGACGCTCGCCCGACGCCAATCCAGTCACTGAGCATGAAGTGGCTGTTCGACAAGGAGCCGGCCTTTGAATGGAACCAGTTCCTTCTGGCGTCGGAGACGGGTTCCGGCAAGTCCATTGCTTACCTCCTCCCCGTTCTTCAACACCTCAAGGAGACGGAAGGATCGAAACCTCCACCAACACCCTCTTCACGACCTTTGAATCCCCGCGCCATCATCCTTGCGCCCACACACGAGCTGTCAAGGCAGCTTTCCGTATTCGCAAAATCGCTGCTTCACAGCGAAAAGCTTCGAGTGGTGTGTGCCAGTCAGGCGAACACGAAGAGCCAGACGACTCGGGATGCCACAGCGAGTCAAATGGCCGCACAATTCGACAGCCTGATGGGAGGCGGGCAAGGCGAATTCGCGGTGCATAAGCATACTCATCCCGTCGACGTCCTCGTTGGGACACCGATGAAGATCATGGAAATGATTCGTGGACGCGGCTGGGATAGAAGGGAAATGACTGAAGAAGATGCAACCCTCGACCCCAAAACACTGCGAAGAGGAAGGGACAAAATGGTCGGCGTCGGAAAGTGGCGGAGTAAGCCTGAGCTCGGTCTGGAAAATGTGCAATGGGTCGTCGTCGATGAAGCCGATGTCCTTCTTGGTATGTCTATTGTTTTATCGGGGAATTTGCTCTAATTTGTGCCTGCAGATCCCGACTTCCAGGAGGTGACGCGTACGCTCCTTGCTGATATCAGTGCTGCCCGTGGCCACCAAGTGTCAGTCGATCCACTCCCGACCTCTCCAACCGAGAAACTGCCTGAAAACCAAGATGCGGAATACCCTTTCCATCTCGTCCTTACGAGTGCTACAATTCCGTCAACGTTGGCCCGGTATCTGGACGCCTATCACCCTCGACTCATTCGTCTCGCTTCCCCCCGACTCCATCATCWKCCNAARASTCAGGAACCTGCCATTGCTCAGAAGGCCCCAGAGCCTATCGAACGTCCTGTGTACAAGTGGAAGGGTTTGGACTATGAGGCGACAGCGGGGGACGAAGAATTGTATAACCCACCGACGCTGGTGACGACGGGAAGTTCCACTGAAATCTCAGCCTCTCTCAAGGGTGCCCCGACCCGTTTCAAAACCCTGACAGAGCCCATGGAAAACCGCAAGACCAGGGCGGCCTGATGACGAACGACGGCTGCCCGATTCAGCGGCATCCGTCTACTCGCGGAGTAATCTCAACATGCCCAACTGCAACAGCGGATCCAGCAGTGGGATAACGGGTTCAGCAATCTTTGCCAGCGAGCGCTGCCCACTCTCAGTTTCATTCTCCTCCACCTCCGCCCTCGTTCAGGCATGCCTCGGCGCCCTCCGTCCGCGGGATCGACGAGTCCATGTTAGCTCCGGGCTTCGCTCAGCAGGTCGCAGAGGAGGGGAGGATGTCAGTTTCGATTTGCTTGGTGAGCGTTCTGGGTCTTCAGCGTTTTGGCGGGGACTGTGTTACTGATGCGGGCTGCAATGGTTAGGTACTACGTTCTCGGGCGTTGCCCATGGCTCTTCGCGTATTGCTGGGTGGACGGGTGCAGCGGAAAATTCCACGCGATCCCACTGTCGGCTTCGTCAATGGACAGCTGTCCATACCAGGCAGCTTGGCTCAGAGAGCCGTCCTTGCCAGGTGTGTAGCACTTTGCATATTCTTCCCATCGTGATGTTTGCTCATCGCGTGACATAGGTTCTCCAGCTGCTCGGGGAGAAACTCCTTCAAGTCGACTAGCCTATACACTTTCTTCCGCTCAGCCACTTGAAGCAATGTGTCGGAGTAAGCTGTTTTACAGGGAATGATGATGCTGAACTCCAGGGTTTCCAGCAGAAATTCAACAAACGAATTCCACTCATCGCTCGCCCTCCAGACGGAATACTGCAACGCTTCGTGGTGCTGTACAGGGCCGGTTAGCGAAGCGGAGTTTGGTTTTGACTGTTATTTGTCCGACGTCATATATCGTGAATGTGCGGAATTCTATGCCAATTTCATGGTTTGGCTTGTGTGTCTATTTACATTATGAAGAGGGCCAAGTTACCCGCGGAACAGGAAGATTGGCTAAAGACGCCTGCGTACATCAAAGTAGTAATTTGGGTGTTGCGATTTGCGAGAATCGGTCTGTGTACTCCGCTTTTCTGCCTTTGCGCGTTGTTGACGAGTTGTGCTCGGCAGGTCACAGAATCTTGTATTGGAGGGAGCGATTCTCAGGAAAACGTGCATGCATTTTCGTCATCTGTCTACACCTCGGATATTGATTCTGTTTTCAGGCAACGCTTCTCGACGCTCAGTGGTGGCTCATTCGTCATCTGAAGCGAATTCTCCCGATCCCTGTCCGGTACGTCTGCTGTTAACATACGCACAGATCAGCGAATAGTGGATTCAATTTCGTTGTTCGTCTGGTGTTCGGAGATCCAATAACCATATGTTTTTATGCTCTATGATTCTATCTACCATGTGTCGCGTCCGTCCTCGTAATTTGGATACGCTCGTCAAGTACGGCTGTCTGAACCGTTCAACCTCCGCTCGCGGTCCATTTTGGGACCGTATTGGCCTAGTCGGAGCATCGGCCCAACTGCCGTCCCAGAATTGGACGTCCATCCCAGAGACCCGGGACGTCACGCGATGCTCATCGATGATCAGCGTCAGGACTGCCTCGAGGCTCTCTGACCGCAACTTGAACTTGGACCACCATCCACCGTCGAAACTTTGCGATCTAACCGAGCTTTACGAACCAAACAACCAACAAACCACTATGGCTGAGAATACTCGTTCTGGAGGAGGTGGAAAACTCGGCCTTCCCGACAATCCGGAGCGGACGCCGATTCCGTCTCGCGCTGCGACGCCAGGCACCGATGGCAGTCGACCCTCTAGCAGAGCCAGCGGAGTGAAGGCGTGGGCGGGGAAGAGGTACGAAAAANGGGAAGGCTAAGATGAAAAGGGCGGAGAGGCGTATCAAGTCGTTGTTCGATGGAGGCAAGCCAAAGAACGAGGGAGAGAGAGAAACCAGGCCTCAAGACGGTGGGGGGTTCTGCTGCTTCGGGGNTCGGGNCGACAACGCGGATGTCATGGGTAGGGATGTGGAAGCTGCTGTGGGCGGTGGAACGGGCGCTGTCGACACTGTTGTTGCAAAGACCGCGGAGGTTCTCAGTGCCCCTGCCGAGATTGGAACAGGTCAGGAAGCGGCATCCTCTTTCCCTCAACTCTACTTACGCTGCGTCTGTTTCAGCTGCGAAGAACGAGCAAACCGCTTTGCCGGAGACCCCGATCGCTTCACTCGTTCCAAAGCATGAACATAAGACCGCCACTGATCATGGCATCGAAGACACTCCGGTGGCCATCGGTGAGGATTCCAGTGCCGTACGACTTGGCAATAACTCACTTGCTGCTGTTGAAGCCACCGAAATGGAACCGGATACCACGGGCAGCGTTCCCCAGGCCCATGGCGCTGAGACTGTCCCGCCTTCTACGCCCGCCAGCAACCTCCAAGAGACCGTGTCCCCCGTTCAGCCCCAGGCGACCCTTACTTCAGCTGCTACGGACGATGACGACAATCCTTTGCAGGGGACCGTGCTCACCTCCGCTGCCTCGGCGCCCGCCCCCGCTGCGGAGCAGGTCGGCGCTCACCATATGCAGGAAGCCGTCGAAGGTCAGGGCCCTCCTGCCCCAGAAACAGCTCACATCGCCGTGAAGGGGTCGACGTCTGCTACGAATTCCTCCAAGCTCTGGGCCCTCGCGAAAGGGTCACTCAAGACTGCGCTGGGTATCGTTGCACCCCTCGTTCCGGAGCCGTTCAAAGGTCCGGCTGAAGCACTGCTGAAAGTGTTGGATGTTGTCGAAGTGTGTTACGTTCTACTTTGGTTTCGTGTGTACCACTCAATCGTTGCATAGAAAGTCGATTCCAACAAGGAAGAAGTGAAGACTCTGGAGCGTCGTTGCGACCTCCTGGGCTCGAGTATTGTAAATGTTGTCAGCGGGAAGGATACAAAGTTCCTATCGGAGGATCTAAAGGATAGCATTGGACGCCTTGTGGAGTACGTATCTTCATTTGATACTTGGTCCAACGTCAAGTGACCTTCTGGCTACAGGGGGATACAGGACACTTTGAAGGCCACGATCAAGGAAAAGTCGACAGGATTCGCGGCGTACGTGCTGGTGGAGGATGATGTCGAGGTTCTCAAGAACGCGAACAATAAACTCGACGAACTCTTGCAATGCTTTTGGGTACGCTTCTAATAGGCCTTATATCTTTGCATTAACAACTCATGCATGCTTGACAGATTGAAAATCACATCGCGGGGACGATTGTCTTGAACAGCATCCTTGCCAATGTTCAAGGTCAGGCAGAATGGATGCAGGGTCTCTCTGCAACGCTTGGCAAACACTTCAAGGTCCGTTCTCCATGTATGTTCATCAATGTTTGTTCTCACCAACTGGACAATTAGAATGCTGCTCTTGACCGACTCAAGTGGGTTCCCGGTGCCGCATACGACTCACAGGAGGTTGCGGACAAGGTTGTATCCTGCTTCGAAGGTACCCGCACCGCACTGTTGGCTAATGTCGGACGCTGGATGAGTGGTACTATCTCCGATGGCCACCGTCCACTCTATGTTCTCGATGGCATTGCTGGGATTGGCAAGTCTACTGTGGCCTTAACTGTAGCACAGCGTGCAGCAGGCATCAACTCTCTTGGGGCAAGCTTTTGTTTCTCTCGAGATCAGGAGGATCGCAAGAGATCTTTGGGTTTTGTGCATACTCTTGCATACCAGCTTGCTCGCCATGATGCATCTTATGGAGATGCTATTGCAGGTGCCATTACTGATAATCCTGAGGCTCTGAGCAAGGTTCTCATTGAGCAGTTCAACTTGCTTGTTGACAAGCCACTCTGTCCACTGCTTGGGCAAAGAAAAACTCCACTTATTCTAGTGGTTGATGCTCTGGATGAATGTGCTGAGCCTGATGCCTCTAATGTTCTAAAGCTTATCATATCCTCAGTCTGTCGGTTGCCAAATGTCAAGGTGTTGCTTACCACTCGTCCAGAGCTTAAACTGCGAAGCAGGTATATGGGCACACCAGATGCAAATATTTTCCATCTTCAGGAAATAGAGGACCTGATAGTTGAGCAGGATATTTCTCTCTATGTGAATCATTCTTTGTCCTCAGACCAAATGCAGGAAGCTCTAGGGGACTCATATCATGCTTCCTGGGAACCAACACCAGAGAACAAGGCTAAACTTGCCAAGCTATCTGGGAAACTCTTTATCTTTGCATCCACTGCCATCAAGTTTATACTTGATGAACAATTTCTTGATCCTCAAGGTCAACTTTCCCAAATTTTGGATTTGCAGTCAAAGAACTCTAGTCCAATATCTCAATTGGATGGTTTATATCTTAATGTACTTGAATCTGCAAAGCCTGCTAGAGAGGCACAACCCTGGCTCAGCAGATTCCAAAAGGTTGTTGGTGCTATTCTAGCTATCCAGGCTCCTCTTTCTGCCCTGGTTTTGGAGAAACTTTTGGATCAGGCAGGAGGTGAAGTCAAAGCTGCTTTGGCCAACTTGCATTCCATTCTTGCTCCACTGGGTAAAGACTCTGCCCTCACATACAAGGTTCATCACAAATCTTTTCCAGACTTTATCACTAGCCCATCTTGTCCTTCTGAGTTCCAAATTGTGGAAAAGGAGCATCATTTGGAGTTGACAAAGTGTTGCCTAAAGGTGATGAACAGGCAACTCAAGTTCAATATTTGCCAAGTGCCTATCCCCTCTGATGATCAATACAAAGACTTGGATGACTTGTTCAAAGAGGGCCTGACTACAGACCACATCTCCAAAGAGTTGGAATATGCAGTGTGCTACTGTTCTAATCACCTTAGCAAACTGGAAAAGATGGACTCAGATTTGATTGGCTTGTTGGAGGAATTCTTCAAAAAGCATCTAATGCATTGGCTTGAAGCATTGGCCTACATCAAACAGCTGGATATAGCATACCCTGCACTAGGAACAACCTTGGCAATATTGGTATGTCAACTTTCAATGATGATCATGGTCTAATATGTACTAAAATATATCATGATAATTGTAGCAAGGCCACAATAGCTCTGAGTCATTGAAGTCAACCATTCAAGATGCCCAGAGATTGCTTTTGCAGAATTCTAACATTATCAGTAGGGCACCTTTGCATATATATTGGTCATGCATACCTCTGGCACCAAAGCAAACAACCATTTGGAAAATGTACAAAGAGCAAAAGGATCAAGTGCATGTTACAAAAGGAGATACAACATGGCCATTGGAGATTGCAGTTTTGCAAGGTCATTCAGAGGCTGTAACAAGTATTGCCTTATCCTCCGATGGGCAAAGGCTAGCATCTGCATCTGATGATAGCACTGTGTGCTTGTGGGACAGCCAAGCAGGAACTCTTCTTGCCACTCTTAAAGGCCATTCTGAAGGGGTAAAGAGTGTTGCCTTCTCACCTGATGGCCAAAGGCTGGCATCTGCATCTGATGATAGGACAGTGTGCCTGTGGGACAGCCAAGCAGGAACCCTTCTTGCCACTCTTCAAGGTGAATCCCTTTCCATGGGTTTTGCAGACTCTTCAACATTCTATGCACATATTACAAAAGACCACCCCCCTGTTTCTGGATTGGTCAGAATCAAACTGACTGGCCAGCCTTTGTCACCAACTGTGATTCCAATTTGCTGGTTCCCTTCATCCTGGCAGGTTTACTGTGTATCTTTTGACTCTACATTTTCATCTGCAGCCATTGGGTGTAAAAATGGCAGTGCCTATATTCTTGACATTTCTAAAGTGTTTATGAATCATGATGGATCCAGAATTTCTCAGATTTAGCCCCCCAAATGTGATTCTTGTTGTTACTTCTCTTGAACTCTTGTATATATAGTATCTCTTGTATGTTCCCATAAATTTCTTTTGTTCATGTTAATGGATGAACACTTGTGTCATGGATTCCACTGTATCTCAGGTCAGGCTGTGAGGTTTTGATATCATTACCTGGACATTTTTCTGCCCAAAGATGGCTATTCTGCAAAAGGTTATAAGTATTGCAGGTTCGGCATTTCAATTTTGAATGCAGCTAATGAAATTGCCATTAGAGTAAGCATCAGTATTAACAGGGCTGAAGCCAAATGAAATATCCTAGCAAAGGTTGGAGTAGTCTGGGATTGGCATTTAGCCTGGTGCATTAAGAATCTTCTTTACAGTGCATCCAACAGCCAAGCTCTGGAAAATGGCAAGACTTTGATCTTGAGTTGCTTAGGTTCCATTTTCTGCCTCATCTTTCCCAGTTGAAATCACATATTAACTATTTCCCCACTGGTGACCATCAACACAATGAGTTGTTAGATACTAGAGTCTTGTTTGTAGCAGAAAATCCAAGGCATCAACATCCATTGTTGGCACTGTTGTGTCTGTATGCACATCTCACTGTTTCTGGTGTCCAAAATCTATATAATGCACCTGTCATACACCAATGTCTATTCTACTCTAGAAGAAAGGAATCAAAAGTCTATATTACCAGATATGTCAGTTTTCACGTCATGTTGTATTGCTCCCAGTCAGTCCATCATCAGTGGAGGTAGAGGAAGTGAAAAGAAGACTATTAGAGAAAGTATGTAGTACTTGTCATAAACCTAAAGTAAAGTCTAGTGGTAGGCCAAGCAGTCCAAACAAAAGGCAGAGGGAACAAGGTACAGTAGCTACAGGTCTATGGATAGATGATTGAAATGAAACCCATAACCCAATCGGTCACGCATAACGATGAAGAGGTGTCACGAGTTCGCGACCAGGGCAGGGCACAGGTGCAATACAGCGCATCGAACAGGAGAACGAGGATGGTGTGAAGGGTACAACCAAGGGATATTTAGATCAAACATGAACACAATTTTCGAGAGCGGTGTATACCGGTCAAACGCGCCCTTACTCCCGGCTCACATCACTGAAGAAACAAGGAAATTCAGAATCACAGCGTGAAAACAGCGGGGTAGCACAAAGACAACTCACCGGCCAAACAGCTTGACCTTCAACCAATCGGTAGTTTCAAGACGACCTATACACCAGGGATGCTACAACCAGTCAGTCTATGATGTATAGATAAATAGAGAAGTACTCACAGCTCAGAGAAAGAATGAAGTATGAGCTGTGAGGACGCGTTGCGAAAGAATATAAACTATGAATGTGATCATGTGATCGTGATATGAACTCCGAATGAAATCTCAACACACCCCCATCAGAAGGAGAGAAGAAAACGATAACTAAAAGGAACAGTAATACTAAGGTGAAGGTACAATACCCAAGGAAATACAGTGTTTCTTAAAAAGAGTGAAAGGAAGAAGCTTCGTGAACAAGTCGGCAACATTTAAAGAAGAGGGAACCCAATGAGGAGCGAGAGTACCGTCGATAAAGTGATTCTTCGTGAAGAGGTACTTGATGTGAATATGTTTTGACCTAGAGCTGATAGCTGGTGATGACGCCTGAGAGATAGCACTTTTGTTGTCAATTAGCATAGGGAAAGGACTTGGCACCGGAATACCACAGATCATAAGGAGAAGCCGATACCACAGAACCCTTTTCGCCGCATGCACAATGGCATAGTACTCCGCTTCAGTTGAAGACAGGGCAATAACTCGTTGACGCTTGCTTGACCATCCAACTAAGCACCCCATGAAATAAATCGCGTATCCCGAGACGCTAAGTCGAGTAGTCGCATCTGAGGCCCAGTCCGCGTCCATGAATGCAGCCGCTGCGCGAATATGAGAGTCCACCGAGTCGTCGATTTTGTTCTTTGGATCAAACATCAGAACATAGTTCCGGGTCCCATAGAGATATTGAAGGACGTGTTTCGCTGCAGACATGTGTTTTGGTTGAGGATTCGCCGCATGATGTCCTAGTACCATGGCTGTGACCGATAACTCTGGCCTATACGTGCTCGCCAAGTATTGATACGATCCCGTCAACGACTGGTACGCTTTCGTCAGGTCTTGAAAAGGCATATGATCGGTGAGAACTCCAGGCTTGGATTCAGGCATGTCGGCAGGCATTGTCTCGAGGGGCACCTTGACCGAGTTGCATGGGAACATCTTCCATTCCTCGAGAAGGTTCGTGATGAACGGAGATTGCGAAATCCACAATCGACGATTTCCTCTGTCCCGGTGAATCCTAGCTGCGAGATACATTGACGCCACTCCCAGATCCACCACCTCAATCCCACTCTCCTTTAGCCGCCGAATGAACCAAAGGTAAAGTTCTGCTGAGTTGGTAGAGGCGAGACCGTCGTCGACGTGAATTGGTACGAGTAGGCGTAGTGGGGATCCGTCAGATGGCATAGACACAGTTTCCGGGTCTGGAGAATCTCTCCATACTCCAATAAAGAAAGCGTGATCGAGTTCACTGCGCCGCATACCGATCAACAATAGGACCTTGAGGAAGAGACAGTACCATTCGAAAGCAGCCTGCTTTAGACCGTATAGCGCAACACGAAGTCGAAGAACCAGTTTTGGATTTTCCTCCGGGAATCCAGGCACCTGGCGACAGTATATCTTCTCCCGGACCCTCGAGTGCGTAAATGCCTGCTTGATGTCAAAGACAAAGAGTTCGTGGTCATAGGCCGCGGTGATCGTGTATGTCGTGTTCAGGCTTTCCTTAGTGGTGACAGGTGCATGAGTCTGACCATATTCTTCTGGCCGCTGTGAGAAACCTTGTGCCACCAACCGTGCCTTCTCCATCCCCACAATGATACTCCCATCCGGGTTATACTTGTAATCGTAGACCCATCTCACTCCCACAAGCGATTGACCAGCCGGACGTTCCACCGCTTCAAAAGTACCACGCTCCTTCAGCTTCGCCAACTCCCGTTGCATCGCAGACACCCACACCTCCTTATCCGGACGACGCATCGCTTCAGCGAACGACGAAGGGGGCTTCGACAGGTCATAGGTAGCCATCACCAATACGGGGTCTCCATCATCCTCGAACAACGAATCCTCCAGGTCCCTATAGCTCCCAACAAACGATACCAAAGCTGGCACCTCCCCAGGTTCGTCGAAAATCCGCTTGTGTCCCAACACATCCATATACGCCTTGAACTCCACGCAGTAACCGCCCACAAGTTCTGCACGCGCCCGATGCTCCGCATCATAATCATCCTCAATCTCCTCCACCATAGCCATTTCCCGACCAGTAACCACGCTCCGCATGGTTTTTGGAATCCCATTGTCCCGAAAACCTGCCATACCATTCGCCACATCCCCATCCATCACAGAGCCCCGTAACAGCTCATCCGCCACATGCAGTGCCGCACGACATCGCGCAACCTCCCCTAGAACCTCATCATGTCCCACAACATCAAACATACCCGCTAGACCAAAGTCCTCTGCCTCACCATCGCCAACAATCAGAGCATCCTGCACACTTGCCAGTCTAGGCGATCGACGCGGAGCCGGCAACGCGTCCAATAATTCCACAGGAGTCGACATCTGTCTCGACCGCCGCGATGAAACCAATCCCATGGTACTTTCATCGAAAATGACATCATGCGCAAAAACCACCTTGCCATCTAAGCCCATCACCGTCCAACCAACACGGTCCAGTTGGTAACCCAGGAAAACAGCCTCATACCGACGCCCATCCCCTTTACGTCTCAATTCAGGTGGAATCAGGGGATAGCACCGACATCCGAACACCCGCAGACATGATAGGTCCGGCTTTTCCCCAAACAGGGCCTCGTATGGAGTAACCCCAACCGGGAGAGTCGTGGTCGGCAGCCTGTTGAGGATGAACTGCGCAGCCATCACAGCGTGACAAAACATCAACTGAGGCAGACCAGACTCCTCCAGCATGGTATGCGCTTTATCCTGCAACGTCCGATTGTAACGTTCCGCTTTCCCATTCTGCTGATGCGCGTACCGAGCAGTGACCTGATAGGAAATCCCCTTCTCCTGAAAATGCCCTTCAAGCACCCCTTTACACAGCTCCGCCGCACCATCCAACCTTACACGAACAATCTTCCGCCCAAACATCGTCTCCAGTCGCGCCTCCACAAACCGAAACACACCACAAGCCTCATCCCTCGTCTTCATCATCGTCGTCCACGCAAAGTTCGTCGCATCATCCAACATCACCAAGAAGTAACGGAAACCCTTTGTCATAAGCGGGAACGGCCCACAGACGTCGATGTGTACCAACTCGCCAGGAGTCTGGAAACGCTTCCCATTACTCGCAAAAGGCGCCTGCGGAACCTTTCCCTTTACGCACGCCACGCATTTGAAATCGCAATTGCTGTCCACAGATGTAACACCCTCTACCACACCCCCACGAAGGACCTTCTTCGTCACCTCATGACCAGGATGCCCAAGCCGACGATGCCAGAGAGCCGCACTGAGTTTTGGGGGAATGAAAGTGAGTCGATCTGTCTCGGTCGCCAGAGCATCATCCCCAGGGTCCAGGACAAATGCCAAGGGACTCGACGCAGACGCTACTGGTCGAATAAAATCGCACGCCAGGACAGACAGGCGGCCAGAGCGTGGAAGGACCAAGAAAGATCGCGGCCTCTCTCCAGGGACAGCGCGCCAAGCTATCGTCCGTCCCTCCATGAACGTTATCTTCCACTTCAGAACATCGGTAAGAGCGCCAACTGAGATGAGGTTCACCGGGCACGAGGGTGCATAGAGACAATCGTCGAGCACCACCTCTATCACTGCACCGTCCGACATCCGAACATGGAACTTGACAACACCTCGTCCATGGACAACCAGCGGTTTCGAGTTAGCTGTCCCAACATTGAG
Source organism: Candolleomyces eurysporus (assembly GCA_027579435.1). Lineage (NCBI taxonomy): Eukaryota > Fungi > Basidiomycota > Agaricomycetes > Agaricales > Psathyrellaceae > Candolleomyces > Candolleomyces eurysporus. The sequence continues at coordinate 18,663 of JANBPK010000869.1, read as the reverse complement.
ACGACCAGGAACATAGTCATGAAACACGCTCAGGTCATTCAGGACATGCCTTGTACACCCAGAGTCCACAACCGCGTTAAAGGGAACACGGCCATATTTTGACACCAGGGACGTGCCAACTAATGCTGAGGATTGGGGGACAGTACAGGGAGCAGAGAGATAAGCTGAACAAATGAGGTTGTATTCATTGCTGTCGACTGCCACAAAGGAAGCATCTTCCGCCTTGAATTCCGACGATAATGTAACACCCTGCGCTGCGGCCACCAATGCATCTAGCTCCCCATCCACATCCACATCATCAATGGAGTCTCCGATACCGTCTTCCACTACACTGCCATCTGCCAGGTACAATCGATTAATCGACGGTCCACCACGATGTCTATCGCCCCCAGGCTTTAGGCATTGGGCCTTGGTATGACCGGGTATCTTGCAGTTGTCGCAGACTGCACTCGAGAAACGGCCGCCTGGAACAGTACTTTGAGGATCTCGCCTGGGTAGAGCCTGAGACGACATAACACCCCCACCAGACGAGGACCGAGAAGTAGTAGCAGAGTCCACGGCCGTCGCGGCAACAGAAGGGAGATGCCGATTGTGAGGCAGAACAGGAGGAAGAGGGAGAGGACGCCGGGCAGGCCTAGATGAAGCGGACTGCAGCGACGCAACCGAGAGCTGCCTATGAAGGGCCAACACCTCGTCACCCCATTGAAGTACCTCCGAGAAGTCCATCTCAGCAACCGCAGATCCAAGAGACCGCCGTTCCCTCCGAAAGTCATCGAGTAGGCATGAGAAGTCGGATGCCGGCAGCGCACTCAACATCACCTCGACCATCAACGCCCGAGAGACAAACAGTAGGGACTCATCAACCTCCTGCATCGCCTGGACGTATCCCTCCACGTAAGACACCACCTCCCGGAAACCAGAGCATGTCATCGACCACGCCTTCTCCCACAACCAGTTGCCCGAGTCCCAATCACCATGGCCATAGCGTTCGAATAGACATGCGTACATCTCCCGTGCCCCGAACGCACCCCCTCGACGGGTCAGGTCACTCAGGAGAGAGCGAWGAACCTGGGCCGAGACCACAGACGCGAGGACCTCCCGYGCAACCACATCCAAATCCTCCCAAACCGCAGCTGCAGCCATCTCGTCGTCCGACATCGCACCAGTCATATTAGGGGTCGGCACAGGATGAAGCCAAGGGAGAGTCCCAGCCGGACAGACATGACCGACCGGGAGAACGAAACCAATAAGGCGCCACTGAGTGAGGACCTGACGCACGGCATGATCCCAGTCCCTCCACTGTCCCCGCCGAGAAAGAAGTGTAACACTACTAATATTAGGGCGAGTATGCTTGCRAAGAGAAACCATAACAGAGAAAAAGGGATTCGAAGTAGAAGGAGAAGCCCGGGAAAGGTCAAGAAAACNAAGTGAAAAAATACAAAGGARRAACGACTGTAAGCTGAAACGGAAAGAGGACGAGGGTCCAAAGAGGAACGACCATTACCAACACCCGGGCGACTAGACGCACCCCCAGAAACCACGCCTGCATGATTGCGTTCACGGTTCAAATGCGGAGGGGCGTCTCTAGTAAACGCACTACGACCAACAGGAACAGTGGGCGCAGGTGGGGCGGTAACAGGCTCCTGGACTATAGGTAAGGTGTCTAGAGAGGCCGGCTGTACCGTAGGAGAATAAGAGGATATTGTATCAAGTATTTGAGAGGGGACAGGGGTCCCATTCTGAATATATAGGGACGCAAGTGCGCATAAAGCCATAGTTGCCGAATGGGCATTCGTGGAAAGAGAAGGATTCGAGACAGCAACCTGGTTATCCTGCTGGGCACCAGTGATTGGTTCCACAAAAGCAGTACCGCCAGCCGGTGCCTGAAGAGTAGATTCGGAAACAGAAGGGAGCAAGGAACTCCCGCCAAAAGAAAAGGCATTCGAAGAGGAAACAAAATTCGAGGAATTGAAACGACGATTCATAAAAGTGGGCGGGGACGAGGAGCGGTTCACAGTTGCAAAAGGCGTAGACTGTCCATGTACGTCGTCATCCAGACTCTGGGTGCTTCCTATGGTCCCTTCATCCGGTCCTCCACTTCTAACATAGAAATCTTCATCGCCACCAGTCCCTTCTCCATCGTCTACGAAAATTTGGGTCCCGCCTAAGGAGTTTCGGGCGGTATTGTTATCTGACGAGACAGAGGGAGGAAGAGAACCATGATGGGATCCGTCCTGGGAAGGTCGTCGTCGGTGTTGACGGTTCGTGGGAGCCTGTGCACCCGAATTCCCTTGTCCTGTTGACATCGGTGGGATAAAACGTTGATATAGGGTCCTAATGAGAATCGCCTTTAGGCGTTGTGAAGAAACAACGCCAGGAGGGGATATATGCTATAAATTGGTACCGAGGACCTCGACAAGCGCTCAGATAGCGAGCGCGGGGCTCATAACTTGTCAAGACGACCTATACACCAGGGATGAGCTCAGAGAAAGAATGAAGTATATATAACTCTACCTATACACCAGGGATGCTACAACCAGTCAGTCTATGATGTATAGATAAATAGAGAAGTACTCACAGCTCAGAGAAAGAATGAAGTATGAGCTGTGAGGACGCGTCGCGAAAGAATATAAACTATGAATGTGATCATGTGATCGTGATATGAACTCCGAATGAAATCTCAACAGGTAGCAACGAGGGTCCTGTTCCTCAGCGAGAACAAAGTGCTGAGGTAGGCGCTGCGCCAGAACAAAAACGTAGCGACACCTCCGCTGGCAATGTTTCCGTTCATGAAAGGCAGGTCGGCAAAGGCCTTCTCTGAACCGATGTATCTGCAAGATGGTTAATCATTGTCAGCATACAAGATCATGCACACAGGAGAACAAGTAAATGGAACGTACGCCAAGGTACCCTGATGAGAGTAATGGAACGGCTTGGGTTGAATTTTCGAAATCTTGCTCCGAGTCACCGCAATCTTCTTCTGAACCCTTGCCTTCTCCTCATCCCCTTCCACATCCAAACTCTCCAGCTTGTTCAGCTCCTTCTCCAACCTATCCTTCTTTGCCAGCTGGTGCAACACCCGCGCGAGGTAAGCTCCCTGTTGCGAAGCTACCTGAGCAGTCGGCGCATACAATGTAGCGGTGCAATCACCAATAGAAAAGATGTCTTCAGCGCCCTTCATGCGAAGGTTATTGTCCACGGTGATACCGCGTCGGTTGGTCTGGTCAGCAGGGAGCTTGGCCATCAGGTCCTGCGTAATCTTGTGGCCCTTATTGCCGGCAGCCCAGACGACCAAACCGCACGGCACCTCCTTGATACTCTTGTCGGGCATTTGGAGCACGACGCTGCGTTCCTTGACTTCCTTCACCATTGTCTTGGTCAGGATGTCGATCTTGCTCTCCTTGAAGGTGGATTCGGTGTAGGAGATGAGCTGTTTGCTGAACATGGGTAATACGGAGGGAAGAGCTTCGACAAGCGTGATCTTGACCTTGCCGGCAAGCTCGGGATACCAGGATTTGAGGTCGTCTTCAAGGAAGTCGTGCAATTCGCCACTGAGAAGTAAAGTATCAATTTCTGCATAGCATTTCAAATTAGAGAGGGATCATACCTTAATTCAACGCCGGTGGGGCCACCGCCGACGACAACCATGTGAAGAAGGCGGTCAACTTCTTCAGGCGATTGACCAGGGAAGGCAGCAGTCTCAAGGCAATCCATAAATCCGCGTTGCATCTACAGGCAAAATCAGCTGCGCGTAACTGGTCCCGGGTCGGCTGCACATACCCGCTCGGCATCCTGAAGCTCCTTCATAAAGACAGCATGCTCCTTGACTCCGGGAATATTGAAAGTTTGGACCTCGGCGCCGACTGCGTAGACCAGGTAGTTGTACTTGATTGACGTTGAACTTGTGGCACCCTTGATTTCAGAGTTGTCTGTAGAGTGGATTATCAGTATTGCGACAGCACTAAAGGGACAGAAGCATACCAGTGAAAGTAACCGTCTTGTTTGTTGGTTGTAATGAAACAGAGCATCAGCGCCGACGTCATGTACAAGGGGTCGCTCAACGCTTACATCAACGTCGGTTGCCTCTGCCTCGATAACTGATACGTTGCGTGATTTGTGCCGTGTAATGTACTGTGTTGGCTGGATAATCGAGCGCAGGTTCAAAGTTCCGACAGCGACGCTAGGCAACAGTAGCGTGAACAGGAAATAATTCTTCGGGCTGATAACAACCTGCAGATAGGGTGAAAACGGGAGGATAACACTGATAAGCGGAGACGTACAACATTGTAGTCCTTTGTGTCCAGCATCGACAGAAGGCTAGTCGCTCCCCAACCGCTCCCCAAAACGACGGCAGTTTTCTTTTCGGGGTCGAATGGCGCCTGTGCGCCCGGTGTCCGGTCGCGCTGGGTGAGGAAGTTAAATCCAGCAGCACCACCGAACATGGTGACCAGTGTGGCGCGTCCTAGGAGCTGCAGGAAATTCCTCCATCGCGATTGAGTAAATGGCAGCGGTTTCAGGGTTGGTGTCTGCATGCAGAATAGTCTCAGCCTTCCGCCCGACTAAATCTTGGAAAAATAGTGTACTGCGCCCGATGACGTCGGTCCTGCGCTGCTGGAAGCCTGTACCGCATGGGCTCTCCTCAACAGTAAAAGAAGTCCTTGGACATGAGAAGGTCATAAAGCAATCTCAACTGCGCCAGTCCCAAAGACCGGGCTATGAAGACTGTGGATAAAAGGAAAGTTGTGAGCTCTAGAACCAGAAGCAGGGCTATCCTGGACTGACTTTGACTCCTGGCTGACTGCATTGTGGTAAGCAGATTGCGGGAAACGCCCTAGACGACGGCGGGGACAATCAGGAAGAGAGAATAAAGGAGAGAGGGAGTGGAAGGGAAGGGCGAAGGGGCTAAAATACAGGAAACCGGACAGAGAGCGTTTGAAATTGTTGACGGCGATTTCTTCGAGCTCGTCATCGTTTCCGCTCCGATTCCTACGCTTCCCATCTCGGGCCCTCGACGCCGACCTTTCAAATCCGAAGGTGGCTGTGCTTTCCTATCTTTCTCTGTCTTCGCTACTCCCTTGTGTTTCCTCTGGTCGAAGCCTTGAGCCACATTCTGCTTGAACCTCGAGAAGGCTTGGAAAATGAGGCCAGCGTGCTCAGCTTGTTTTCCACGATAGCGCTCACTCTTTGGACCGTGAATCTGAATTCTGGTTCTAACGTGCGCTGGTCTCCCTTCCATCCTATAACCGAGGCGCCACAGACAGTCGAACTATTGAAGCCACTAAGCAGCTCGGACCAGACTTCAAGTTGAATCTGGAGTTGGTGAGTATATGTCTTTCGATTGATGCCTCGCTGTTTTTTTCCAGCGAGAACGACGACTGATACCTCTCTGTTTTGGTCTCCTTAGGTTGGAACCAAGAGACCGTTGACAATGGTCAACAAGGCAGCTCCTCATCCTCCTACCTATCCGACAAATACGTCAAACGAAGAAATTGACATGTTGTCCTCAATACCCAGGTCACCCGCGTCCTTCCATCGAACAATAGCAGTGGACAGCGCCCTGTTTTCAGGACAATCGGAGTCATTCCAGCAAACCCCAATGGTACGTTGCTCTCACTTCCGGGCCTACTCCCTAGGAATATCAACCAACCCATTCATCACAGGCTCAAACCAAGTTCAACTGAAAGCGAAGAAGTTAGCCTCTCAGCCGGGTCTATTGGTTCCTACCACATCCTACTCAACTCGGGAATCAGAAACAGCGCAGAACTGAGTGTGCTCGGTATCAAGCCTCTGGTGAACCTACCCAGCATTGCGAAGAATCTCACAGATTACCCTCTGGCGTCCGTTACTTGGAGGTCAGCTTGAATGAGATGTTCGATGTGTGAGTGTATTTCAATCGCTGACATTAAATCCATTTCATTCGTTGATATCTCGACTATGGTCGACTATCTAGGTTTAACATCCAGAATTCGAACTTCAAGCTCAAGCTCTCAAACAGTGGCTACAGAACAAGACAGGTCTGCTGACGACTCCAGGAATCAATCAGGTTATACCATGGTTCAGGATGCCGAACGATTCCCCACTGTCACAAACCTATCCCGACCCTGCGTCTGGTAGAAAGTCGCCTCATATTGGGTTGGCAATAACCGTGAGTACTGCTCATCTGACCTGTGTTTTACCTTGCTATTTGCTTTCTTTTAGTTGTACTTATACTAATCGCGAACCTGAACCGAACAGCGCAGGTTTCTCCAGTCTAGTGGCCACTTCGTCACGCTCGAGATGGCTGTTCCTTCTCTTTTATCCCGTATGCACCCCATCTCTTCATAGATTCTTCGCAACTCATCCCTCCCCTTGCCAGGTGGCTCTCTAACACTTGCATTATCCTACCCACTTGCTCCACCGCTCATCAACAACAACTTCTACTCCTCCCCATTCAACGCCAGAGCAATGCTCCAAGCCGTCCGATCCGCCCAAACATTCTCCTCAACTCCTGCATGGGAAGGCTACGTCCTTGACCACGCTCGGCCGTCCACCAAAGATATAATCACTCAAGTAGTCCCCTACGGAACAAGGGTTAGGCAATGATCGATATGACAATGTCTTTTCGAAGAAGTAGATTAAAACTGTTTGGATTAGAGGAAAATACACAACACACGAAAANTCTAGAATTACACGAGTTCAAAAAGAAAGCCTGATCAACATTTTGCTCAGTTCCACTCCGCCCACCCATTCTCCTCCAACAGCTGTTGCAGCTCTCGCGACGTCCGGAAGAGACTCTCCCAATATTCCTTACCTCCTAGCTTCTTCTGTCTACGCTCCCGCGCGCCGAGTCTAGGCCTGATTTCATATTTGCAGTCTGGGGCCCACTGGCAATGCCGTGCTGAGAGCACGATCTGCAGCGCTTCGTCGAGGGTATGCGGTCCAGTGGTCGTCGCCTCTTGAACAGGTTCTGGGGCCCTGGGCTTCCGTTCCTTGACTGGGCTATACTCATTTCGTCAGGATTTCTGTGGAAAGGGACTCGAAAAGACAGAAAGATTTACCTGCTCAGAAGYGGCCCGTCACCTTCCTCTTCTTGCTGCTCCTCATCTTGATCTCCAAACTCGCCTCTCCGGAGTCACCTTCCTGGTAGCAGTAGCCATTTGTTGGATTGATCGATTGTTGGGGAAGTTCGTCCCGGCTATAAACCTGCTCGGCCTGTTGCTTAAGCAGCGTCCCCGGGTGATGTTTTCCAGAATGTTGATTTAACAACTGGTCCGTGCTGTTATCCGGGTGCGACCTTGGACTTCCGACGCGCCTTACGCCGAGCTCCTGGAAGTGACTTGGTCCCGTCGGGATATCACTTCTTTTGTTCCTTCCAAAGACTCGTCTTGTACGATTGTGATGCTGACCGTCCGGCAACCTGCCGCTGAGGTACTGATGACTGTTTGGGAAGACGCCGACGCCGACTTGCTGGGATTTGAGTGGGGAGGACGAACCGAGCCTACAGCTTCTCCGCGAATTGGCTCTACAATTTATGCTGGTGGAGCCGCCGTCAGCTTCATGTTCGACATAGTCAATGAATCCGGATTGGTTTGATAGGTTTCATGGAGTGGTTGTCAAGCACCCGCAACTTGATGCTGATTATTCGGTATGTCTCGAGAGTTCCCTGCAGGATTCCCGCCGATTATGAACCCGGCGTCATACCGATGCTGGGCATCGGCCATCAGGAAACCGTTGACCAAGGGAACGGAGGTGGTAAACCAGGTCGGGTGCTTCGTTGAGGGACTCCAGAGCTACCCATCGGGACACCGATTGGCGTTTGAGAGCAGGGAAAGGGAGGCGGTAAGCCTGAGGCACGTCGAGTAATTCGCCGAGGGACTCTGTGATTAGGGAACGAGCTATGGAAAGTATTCCCTGTTCGCAAATGGATTGGAGGGTTAGATCTTGGAGCAGAAGGGGAGGGAGACAGAGGCTCACGATTTTGCGTAGTCCGTTTTGACCTCATGGTAGTAGCGGCGTGGACGTTGTGATTTGGGGTCATCGAGACCGGACCAATAAAACTGTTGTTGGAGTGCTGGGAGCTCTCGGCTAGGGGACGAAGTGAGGCTGAAGAACGCGCTGAGCAATACTTGGGAAAAATTGGGCGTACCGGAGAGCTTGACGAGGCTGAACGCTACGCATAACCGTCAGTGGTACCCGGTGGTAGCTATCGCAAGGGGCGTTATAGCCTGGACATTCAAGCTTCCGACAGGAACCGCGTTTCCCGTTCTTCACAGAGAGCCGTTCATATTGGGAGCACCGTAGCCCGGCTGACCGATGGGATAAGTCGGCAATTGGGAAGGATGGGCACCATTCTCGGTCTGAGGACCAGACTGTCGACGCTGACGAAGCTAGGCGCTGAAGCCCTCATTCGCGATGGCGAACCGTTCAAGGCAGGAGGACCGTAGCCTGACGGACTGATCCTAGCTTGTGACAAGAGGCTGGAACCACTTGCAGCGTGAGGACGGTGAATGCAGCCCATAGCGGGTGGAGCCATCATTCTAGACGAGGAGCCATTGAGCTGATGAGCGAGGAACGGCTGGTGCGATCTCGATTGACGGAAGGCTCCATCCAATCGAAATTGCTGGAGATGCCAAAGAATCTCTGATGCGTACTTTCACTTGTGCCGCGACCACTGATTCCACTCGAATCATTCGTTCTCTTTCAACGAGAAACTCCAGATGACGTCCTTACAAGTCTCATAGATGGAATTTGGGAAACCCCAGTGATCTCAACAGCCGGTCCTCTATTCAAGCACGCCCAACTCTTTCGCACAGCAACAGGAGATCCAGCAGTGGGATATCGGGTTCAGCGATCTTTGCCACCGACCGCTATTCAGTCTCAGTCTGCGGGTTGTTCGACGTTGCATTCTTCTCCGCCTCCGCCGTCCTCGTTCAGGCATGCCTCAGCGCCCTGCGTCTGCCTATAACGTGCCTGCGGGATCGACGAGTCCACCGTCTCCGTCTGTCTATGTTGGCTGCGGGCTTCGCTTAGCAGGGTGCAGAGGAGGGGAGGATGTCAGTTTCAATTGATTTCGGTGAGTGTTCTGGGTCTTCAGCGTTTGGCTGGGAGTGTATTGCTGAAGTGGGCTGCAACGGCTAGGTATCACGTTCTCGGGTATGGCTGTTCGCGTATTACTGGGTGTACCGGTGTGGATCCCTACCTAGCCTGGATATCTCGGAAACTTTCCCAAGGTACGTGAATCTGCGCTCGTCCTAATTTCTATCATCAACGAAGCACCCTGCTCCAGATCCCGACATACTCGATGACGATGACGAGGCTGGCCGTGTTATTGTATGGAGCTTGGAGGCAAAAACTGCAAGTCCCATGACTGGCACCTCGAAACGCGAATGGTTCAGATTGTTATTGGGTTCCCGTGCCTTTCGAGATGAGTTTTCTAGGGATCCAAGGTTACCCGATATGCTTGTAAGTAAACCCCTTTTGCGTCTTCTGCCACACGAGTACTCACGTTGACTAACTCATCTTCGGACACTCACAGCCCGGGATAGACTCCATTGACTTCATCACCAACTCTCTCACCTGCCTTTGGGAGTACGCTAAGGACATCGCCGACCTCAGTAAGTACACTAGCCTGCATCTTGCTCCCTCTTCTCGCGTTTTTCGCGTACCAATTCTGACAAGTCTTGTTCTGGTAGACACCACAGAGGTCTGGCGCATAGTTCCAGCGGCCTGGCACGCTAAATTCTGCGAAGTCATGCGTTAGTCTCGTCGCGAGCGCCCTTTCAGGGAACGATGCCTGGAGGAAGAGCCCTAGGCCACTGCGGTTCATCGTATTCGTCTCATGGACCTGCACCGCTTCAAGCCTTCGCGGCACTTTATCGTCTGCGATGCGGGTGTTGGTCCGGTCAATTTGGCTGTGTACCAGGTGAGATTCGATCATTCATTGAGTAACTCAGCCCTGATGGTCGACTCCTCTGCATGTAGACTATTGGACGCATGGCGCTCCCTGATTCTGCGGAGATCTGCACTTGGTCGAGAGCGAACCATGGTAGTTTGTTCCTTGATTTGGGGTTCTGAGAGCTTGCGAAGGTTCGTAAGCCTCGACTTTGCAGCGTTACCTGTCGAACTAACTGAGGTTATCGATAACTTGACTCTTTTAATGCACCATCCTGCGTGTCTCGATCCAGCGTCGTTCGCCTACTTCAGTGAGTGTGAAGACCTGTCTGTTGGATATTGTCTCGACCTACCGATTCATCTTTGCAGTGCACTAATTTAGCGAATCCGATAAGCTGAGCTGTTCTGACTGTTCCGGTGTCGAAGCGATAGTAAGTTCTCTTGCAATCACGATTGACTTTCAAGAGAACCCTGACCGTACAATTTGTGCCTTCTCGCAGACTACATATTCCACTTTGCATGCTTCAACGACAAAACTCCACACAATCCCACCGTCGGCTTCATCAATGGAGAGCTGTTGATACTAGGCAACTTGTTTCAAAGAGCCGTCCTTGATCCAGTGTAGGCCAGGTGTGTAGCGCTTTGCGTATTCCTCCCATCCTGATGTTTGCTCATCGTGTGACATAGGTTCTCCAGCCGTTCGGGGAGAAACCTCCCCAAGTCGACCAGCCTATACATGTTCTCCTGCTCGTTAGAGGTTTCGCCGGCAGCGAGCACTTAAAGCAACGTGTCGGGGTAAACCTACCAACCCGTTTTACAGGGAAGGATGATACTGACCTCCGGAGTTTCCAGCAGACATTCAGCGAACGAATTCCGGATCCACTTATCGCTCGCCCTCCAGACGCCACACTGCAGCACTTCGTGGTGCTGCTCAGTCTACATTATGAATAGGTCAAGTTGCCCCCGGAACAGGAAGATTGGCTGAAGACGCCTGCGCACATCAAAAATAGCAGTGTGGGTGTTGCAATCTGCGAGAATCGGTATGTGTACTCCGCTTCTCTCCCTCTGCGCGTTGTTGACGAGTTGTGCTCAATAAGTTGCAGAACCTTGTATTGGAGGGAGCGATTCTCAGGAAAACGTGCGTGCTTTTCGTCACATGTCTACTGTTACGGACTATGACTCGGACAATAGGATACTAGTAATAGCTGTGAATCTATATAGTATTCTGACTCGTTTTCTTTCTTTTTGACTCATTTTTACTTTTATTTTGATGGACTTAGTGTTTCATAGTAGCTGCGCAATGATATCGCACAGCTACTTAGTACTTATGACTTGGAATATGTAGGATTGAAGTGTTTCATAGTAGCTGCGCTCGGAACTCGCACAGCTACTTACTTATGATGACTTGGACTATTATTTACGGGCTGTGTAGCCCTGTACTATATAACTTATACTCGATGTACCGTAGTTCTTTAGCTTGTTCTCAAGAATCTACCCTTTGAGCCAAGTATCTCGCTAGCTGCATGCTAGTATTAACCATTCGCAAACAACCAACTTCTCGACCACAATTAACTCGAATCCGAATCACCGTTTGTCGTCGAGGGGGACCACGACGACTTTGATTATTCTCTCACTCAGCATTCCTCGACGCTTCCGCTGCTCTCATCCTCGAAACACGACTCAATACTTTGGTCAACACAATTGGCCGCAACGTCCAACTGCTCGCACAGACACAGGGATATCTCTTATCCTGTCTAATCCCCGACGTATCCTTATAATTCGACACAACGGACACTTCTCGATCATACGAGGAAACGTTACCTCAATCTATTATCACGAAGACGACATCACTTTCTTGCTTCGAAACCGGGAACCAGTTACTGTATCAAGGTTTTAGATCTTGATCCATAACATCTACACCTCGGACATTGATTCTGTTTTCAGGGAACGTCTCACAACGAATTTCATTTCTGACTCGTTTGTCATCTGAAGCGAATTCTCTCAATCACCGTCCGGTACGTCTGCTGCTCCCTATCATAACATACGCACATCAAACCAAATTCTACGCCTGCATAGACACCTCCTTCGTCGCCACTCTCTACACCAGCAACTCCAACAAAATTCTGCGCTGCACTGATGCAAAAGAAATCCTCCAGCTCTGCAAATGGTCGACCTAGCCTCTCTGCCTGCTTTCCAACAGAATGCGGCCACCTTGGCGTCATATTCAATTTCCTTGGATGAGATCCCGGACTCGACATTCTTTAACCTTGGGGATCAGTGAATGGTGGATTCGAGTTCGTTGCTCGTCTGGTGTTCGGAGATCCACTACCCACATGTTTTTATGCTCTATCTACCATGTGCTCCTCGTCCTCGTAATTTGAATACGCTCGTTAAGTACGACTATTTCTGCATCTTACTGAACCGCTCAACCTCCGGCCGGCTCGTGGTTTCTCGTGATTATTTTGGGACCGTATTGGCTCCGCACCCCCGGAGTCGGAGGATTAGTTGCCCCAGCGACCGGGATGTCACGGGATATCGATGCTCATCAATGATCAGCATCGGGACTGCCTCGAGGCTCTCCGACCGCATCTTGAACTTGGACCATCATCCACTGTCGAAACTTTGCGATCTAACCGAACTTTACAAACCAAAGAACCAACGAACCAATATGTCTGAATTTACTGACTCTGGAGGAGGTGGAAACCTCGGCCTTCCCAACAATCCGGAGCACACGCCAACTCCGTCTGGCGCTGCGACGCCAGTTACTGATGGCAGTCGACCCTCTAGCAGAGCCAGCTTTAGAGCGTGGATGGGGAAAAAGTTTGACGAAGGGAAGGCTGAGATGAAAAAGGGCTTGCAGAAGGCAAAGAAGGGCGTCAAGTCGTTGCGAGGCAAGCTGAAGAACGAGGGAGAGGGAGAAACAAGGCCTCAAGATGCTGGGGGTRCTGCTTCGGGGTCGGGCGACTAYGCCGATGTCATGGGTGGCCTTCGTAGTGATGGGGAAGTTTCTGCGGCCGGTGGAATGGGCGCTGTCGACACTSGGGCTGMCNNTGTNGGGMTSCTGWKNGMAGAGGAGGCCCCCAGTGCCCCTGCCGAACTTGGAACAGGTCAGGAAGCGGCGTCATCTTTCCCCCAACTMTACTTACSCTGCRTCTCYTTCAGCTGCGARGAACGAACAAACCGCTTCGGCGGAGACCCCGATCACTCCACTTGTTCCGAAGCRTGNANANGAGGCCGCCACTAGCCATGGCATCGAAAMCACTCTGGCGTCCATCGGTGAGGGTTCCAGYGMYGTACGACTTGGCAATAACTCACTTGCTGCTGTTGAAGCCACCGAAAYGGAATTGGATACCACGGGCAGYRTTCCCCAGGCCCATGGCATTGAGACTGTCCCCCCTTCTACACCCGCCAACAACCTCCAAGAGASCACGTNCCCCCGTTCAACCCCAGGCAACCCTTACTTCAGTTGCTACAGACGATGACGACAATCCTTTGCAGAAGACCGCGCYCGCCTCCGCTGCCTCGGCGCCCGTTCTCGCTGCGGAGCAGGTCGGCGCTCACAATATGCAGGAAGCCCCTGAAGGTCCGCCCGCTCCTGCCCCTGGGATGGCTCACAGCGCCGTGAAGGAGTCGACGTCTGCTACGAATTCCTCCAAGCTCTGGGCCCTCGCGGGAGGGACATTCAAGACTGCRCTGGGTATCGCGGCARCTCTCATTCCTGAGCCGTTCAAAGGTCCGGCTGAAGCATTGCTGAAAGTGGTGGATGTTGTCGAGGTATGCGTWCCTTCTACTTTGGTTTCGTGCATGTCACTCAAACGTTWTATAGAAAGTCGGTTCAAACAAGGAAGAAGTGGAGATTCTGGAGAAACGTTGCGATCTCCTAGGCTCRAGTATTGTCAATGTTGTCAGYGGAAAGGATACAAAGTTCCTGTCGGAGGATCTGAAGAATAGCATTGGACGTCTTGTGGTGTACGTATCTTCTTTCGATAYYTGGTMCAACGTCGAGTSASCTTCTGGSCANNCAGGGGGAYACAGGACACTTTGAAGGTCATGATCAAGGAAAAGTCGACAGGATTAGCGGCGTACGTGCTGGTGGAGGATGATGTCGAGGTTCTCAAGAACGCAAACAAGAAACTCGACGAACTCTTGCAATGCTTTTGGGTACGCTCCTCATAGGCCTCACATCTTTGCAGTAACAACTCACRCGTACTTGACAGATCGAAAATCACATCGCAGGGACGATYGTCTTGAGTAACRTCCTTGCCACTGTTCAAGAGCAGGCRGAATGGATGCAGGGTCTCTCTAYGCTTGACAAACACTTCGAGGTCTGTTCTCCGTGTACGTYMATCAATGGTYGTTTTCATTGACTGGACAAGTAGAATGCTGCTCTTGACCGACTCAAGTGGGTTCCTGGTGCTGCATATGACTCGCAGGAGGTTGCGGACAAGGTTGTGTCCTGCTTCGAAGGTACCCGCTCCGCACTGTTGGCTAATGTCGGGCGCTGGATGAGTGGCTCTATCTCTGATGGCYGCCCTCCACTCTATGTTCTCGATGGCATTGCTGGGATTGGCAAGTCTACTGTGGCCATAACTGTAGCACAGCGTGCGGCAGGCATCAACTCGCTTGGGGCAACGTTCTTTTTTTCTCGAGATCAAGATGATCGAGAGAAATCTTTGGGCTTTGTGCATACTATTGCATATCAGCTTGCCCACTACGATGCATCTTATGGCGCAGCTATTGCAAACGCCATTACGGGGAATCGTGATGCTCTAAGCAAGGTTCTCACGCAGCAGTTCAGCGTGCTTGTTGCCAAGCCACTCCGTCCACTGCTCAAGCAAAGATCGACTCCACTTGTTCTGGTGTTTGATGCTCTGGATGAATGTGTTGAACCTGATGCCTCTAATGTTCTGAAACTTATCATATCCTCAGTCTGTCAGTTGCCAAATATCAAGGTGTTTCTTACCACCCGCCCAGAGCTTGAACTGAGAAACAAGTATCTGGGCACACCAAATGCAAATGTCTTCCATCTGCAGGAAATAGAAGACCTGATAGTTGAACAGGATATTTCTCTGTATGTGAACTATTCCTTGTCTCCACACAACATACAGGAGGCTCTAGGGGATATATTTGACCTTTGCTGGCAACCCACAGTGGAGGAAAAGGCTAAAGTTGCCAAATTATCTGGGAAACTCTTCATTTTTGCATCCACTGCCATCAAGTTTATACTTGATAAACAATACCTTGATCCTATAGGCCAACTTGCACAGATTTTGGATTTGCAGGCTGGCAATCCTAGTGCAATGCCTCAATTGGATGCTTTATATCTCAATGTGCTTAAATCTGCAAAGCCTCCTGGAAAGGCAGAAAAGTGGCTCATTAGATTCCAAAAAATTGTTGGTGCTATTCTAGCCATTCAGGTTCCTCTTCCTGCCCCAATTTTAGCAAATCTGCTGAAGGAGACAGAGGGTAATCTTAAAGCTGCTTTGGCCAACTTGCATTCTATTCTTGCTCCATTGGGTGAAGGCCCTGCTCTCACATACAAGGCCCATCACAAATCTTTTCCAGACTTCATCACTGGGCCTTCTTGTCCCTCTGAATTCCAAATTGTGGAAAAGGAGCAGCATTTGGAATTGGCAAAGTATTGCCTAAAAGTGATGAACAGGCAACTCAAGTTCAATATTTGCCAAGTGTCTGTGCCCTCTGAGGATCAATACAAAGACCTGGATGACTTGCTCAAAGAAGGCCTGACTACAGACCACATCTCCAAAGAGTTGGAATATGCAGTGTGCTACTGGGCTAACCACCTTGGCAAACTGGAGGGAATGGACTCAGATCTAATTGCCTTGTTAGAGGAATTCTCAAAGAAGCTTCTAATGCATTGGCTTGAAGTATTGGCCTACATCAAACAGCTGGACATAGCACACACTATGCTGAGAACAACCTTGGCAAAATTGGTATGTCAACTGTAGATGGTAATCATGGTCTAATATTTACTAAAATATATCACAACAACTGTAGGAGAGTCACGATAGCTCAGAGTCATTGAAACAAACCATTCAAGATAGCCAGAGATTTCTTTTGCTGAACTCTAGCATTATCAGAAGGGCACCCTTGCATATATATTGGTCTTGCATACCTCTGGCACCAAAGCAAACAACCATCCAGGAAATGTGTCAAGAGCAAAAGGATCAAGTACATGTTGCAAAAGGAGATACAACATGGCCATTGGAGCTTGCAGTTTTGAAGGGCCATATAGCACCTATAAACATTGTTGCCTTCTCATCTGATGGGCAAAGGCTGGCATCTGCATCTGTTGATAGCACAGTGTGCCTGTGGGACAGCCAAGCAGGAACCCTTCTTGCCACTCTTAAAGGCCATTCCTCAAGGGTAAACAGTGTTGCCTTCTCACCTGATGGGCAAAGGCTGGCATCTGCATCTGATGATAGCACAGTGTGCCTGTGGGACAGCCAAGTGGGAACCCTTCTTACCACTCTTGAATGTATGCTCCTTTCCATGGGTTTTCCGGACTCTTCAACACTCTATGCAAATACTACAAAATACTACCCCCCTGTTTCTGGATTGGTCAGAGCCAAATTGGCTGACCAGCCTTTGTCACCAACTGTGGTTCCCATTTGCTGGTTTCCTTCATCCTGGAAAGTTTCCAGTTTATCTTTTGACTCTAAATTTTCATTTGTAGCCATTGGATGTCAAAATGGCAGAGTCTACACTCTTGACATCTCTCAAGTGTCTAAGAATCATGATGAATCCAAAATTCCTCTTATTTAGACAGATGTGATTCCCGCTGCTACCTTTCTTGAACCTTTGTGTATGCAGTATCTGTTGTACATTTCCATAAATTCATTTTTGCCCTCTTGTTTATGTAAATGCTGAGCACTTATATCATGGATTTCACTATGTTTCAGGTCAGGCTGTGGGGTTTGATGTCATTAACTGCATTTCAAATATTGCAAGTGTAGCAGATTTTGCATCTCAATCTTGACTGCAGCTAATGAAATTGCCAGTACAGCTGGCATTAGTATTAACAAGGTTTGGGTCAAATTGAAATATGCTGCCAAAGATTGGAGTTTTCTGAGATTGGCATTTAGGCTGGTGCATTAAGAATCTCCTTTATAGTGTATTTAACAGCCGAGCTCTGGAAAATGAGAAGACTTTGGTCTTGAATTGTATCCCGCTTGATCTTTCTCAGTTGATACCACATATTAGCTATCTCCCTACTGGTGACCATCAGTCCAATCAATTGCCTGATACTAGAACCCTGTTTGTGGCAGAAAATCAAATTCATTGGGCTCCACCACTGGCACTGTTGCATTTATATGCACATCCCACTGTTTCTTATGTCCAGAATCCATATCATGCACTTCTCATGCACCAATGTCTATGTTGAACTTTATGTGAAATAGGTGTCTGTTCTAATGCTTATGGAGTGGCCTGGTGATGTGCCTGATGCATAAACACCCTTAGAAAGTTTGTGAACACATTCTTCAGGTTTGCAAACCAACTCAGGCATAGAAATTTTTTTTGCAAAGTTAGTGAAATAAGAAAGAGTTACTGTTACCCTGACTGTCAATTTAGCAGACTCCTGAGTGTGTCTAGAAGGTTCAGTAAGACAATTAAGACAATTCTGCAATAGTACTTCAAATTTTAGAAGGCTTTACAAATGTATCTAAAACCACTAAGTGCCAGGGAGAACATGATTTAGTATGCCTGACCTGGCAAGGTACAATATTGGAGGGAGTTTTGCACACTAAAAGGGGATTTGCCCTGACAATTGCTAAGCAAAAATTTTAGAAGAGTAGCCAGTAGGTTTGAGAATTGATTGCAAATCTGCTAAGCTGATTGACATTCCAACTACCATATCTGGGAGTGAAGGGACTTATTGAGAACACCAAGACTAAGAAACCACCCTACTCAGCACACACACACTCAACCTATCAGTTGAGCCACACAAGGTCTTTTCTGAGCAGTGACCTTGGGTAACAAATTCAAGCTGCACAAATCACTGCACAGGTTGTGGGTAGTAGTCAGTATTAAGAATTGGATAAATTCTTCTCCGCTAGTATCCACAAGTTCTCAGGTGTACACCAGAGTACAACTCAATTTATTATTATCTTTCAATTCAAAATATCATGCCACACAAGATAAACATAAGTCCAGGCAATAGAGCAATAGATTTCAAGTAATAGAGCAATAGAGTAAGCAACAATTCAATGTAGAAACATGAGCAAGAGCAGTCCATTTGTACTGTACTGGGGCCACACAGGTTAGACATGTAGCTAATATATATTACGCACACTCATGCTATTTTCTAAGAGTCCAGGATACAGATAGGAGAGAAAGAGAGGTTGGGAGAGGGTATATACCACACCAAGCTGCCACCATGCCAGTCATGCAAATGTGTTGGTGCTATCTTTAGACCTTGATTGCCTTTTTGAGTGTGCTGAGCTTGGTGCCACAGTTTGATTCACCTGATCCTCACCAAATCCCCAGCTAATTAGCTGGGTATAACGGGGGTGTTTGACCAGCTAGCTTAGCTGGGAATGCACAACAGCCACTGACCTTCAGTAATTCTGGGGTGGGATGCCGGTTAAGGAAAGCGTCCCTCAGATAAAAGGCATAGTGGGTGAGGAGGTCGATTAGGGTAGAGATAGGGGGGGTGGGAGGGTAGAGATAAGGGGGCGGGTAGGGTAGATCACTACAATATGACGTACCTTTGGCACCCTATGACATAGCTTGGATCAATGAACCATGGCTCAGCTGGGTGGGATTAAGTCC
>JANBPK010000868.1:78116-101398 GCA_027579435.1 Candolleomyces eurysporus | reverse complement strand
CTTTGTGGAAATTGTTCGGGATACCATTTCGGTCTGCCCACCCTGCTTGCGCATTCTCGTTATTTGGTTCAATCCAAGCTCCTCCTTCTCTGAAGAAGGGAGCACGCGTGAAGAACAACTAGAGGGCATCAAAACCATTTGTCGAGGTGACGCTGACCCTCGTGCAGTTGTCGCTCACGATCGGACTCCGAGAGATCTTCCCGATTTACAATCCGAGCAGCTCATTAAGCGCCACTTCGACGACATCCAACGTGACTGGGCGGGAACGTCAGCACCCGGCGAAGACTTTTGGGCTCAAGCTGAAAAAGTAATTGAAGGACGTCAGCACGCATTGACACCAGGTCAGTCGATCCAGATACTCATCTTTCCCGGAGAGATATTATGAACCTAATCTCGGCCTTGTCTCCAGCATGAGTATTTCTATTCGATGCATGTTCCGCAGTCATCAGAAGTACTCAGATTTGTGGAATAGGTAGCAGAAAGCAGAACGCGTCATGGTGATGGCGCGTTCTTAAGATGGATGTATGCTTTGTACTCCATGTCGGGTTCTCATATGCTGTTTATTCTTCGACGGACGAGAGAGAACGGTGTTCCGACACAGACATTTACTGAGAACTCATTGCAGCCAATGGATTTTGGGCAGCCAGATTCAGAGGATACGGCGGGATCGCAAACTATCGAGTTTGAGGTCCAGCAAGAGTTGCAGACGAAAAGCAAGTTCCGATCTGAGGCATTCTTGACTACGGAGTCATCGATCCGCCAAAGACGGGGCTACCGGCATCTGCAACCATCACCCCGGCCGCTATTCTCCGATAACAGGTTCGTGGAGTTTTAGTACCGCTTCTGGTTCCACCTTCTTCCCCAGAAAGGGCAGCATCAGCGCGAGAGTCGTCGCTGCTCTTCTTCCATCTAGTTGCCCCCTTCTGTTTTTATACTAGTAAAAAAATGCCTTGGGGCTTGTCATGCAGAGCATCGGCCCTTCACGCAGGTAGCATTTAGTGGAGCCGCATTGGTATTTACTTTCATTCGAAAAGGGCAAGCTTAGCATAGAGCCTCCTTTACGAAATATATCAGCACTTCTTCTATCACTGAGCGAAACATAAAGCAGGATGGAATTAACTGATGGCACGCAACTTTGAGTTAGGACAATCTGGCTCCAGGGGCCGGGGCTCGGGCTTCCGTCTCCACGATGAGGTAGCCCCAGGTTCTTCGAAGCTTGAGGGCAGTAAGTGATTCCCTCATTGGAATGCTCCTATGCGAATCCATTACTGATAGCACGCAACCTTGCTACGGTAGGAGATCTGCAGGGCGGACATGGTTTCCTACCTCACATTGCAGCCCCAGACTCCACAAAATCTGGCACTGATTGAACGTCAAAGCCTCAGATCCATGAAGTAGGAGACGACCGTAGTGCACTTCAGTCCGTGGATGTCGACTCGGAATTGAGCCCATCCCAGCTCGATGTTAGTAGGGAGTATTCTGTTTCTTCGAAATTGATTCTGGATGTACGAGCCAGCTTGAAGTGTATTTAGTAGAAATAGATACACAGCCTGGATAGGTCTACAGGCTGTTGAAGGTGCGCATCGGATGATGGCGTTGGGACCAACGGACGTGAAAATAAAGGCAAACATGACCCACTTCCCCAATACTTCCCCACCCCAAGTTGGTCGTTTTCCTTCCCAGCCCATATTACTGAACAGCATCTCCGTCCGATAACCGTACCTCTGGGACTAACAAGATACAATTGACTAAAAGGTAGAATATTGTGCCAAAGTTCAATTCTTTGCGACTCATTTGACTCTTAAGTATGAGAAGGGCCAAAATGCCACCTGACGACACCTTGCTGTCCCAAACGGCTGGCAAAGAGGCGTCCGACAGGATCACGACATCTGGTATGTCGCTCTTTGGAACAATAGATACTTTTCGAATTAACAATATCGATGTTGCAGAAGCCTCAGTGTTGCCAGTGCATCGTCTCCCTCCTGAGATCATGGGTATCATCTTCAAGTACTACGTTGCTTCGGGGGGGGGGCCAGGCCCAATCAATTTTGTTGGAGCACCCCTTTTCCGCCAAGCCCGTTCCTTCTATGCCAGGTATGCACATCCTGGAAGAATATCGTCTTCAACAACCCCTCGCTTTGGGCCAAGGTTCACATCAACGGCGTCGACCCAGGAGAACTCCTGGGTCCATTGGTACACAAGGCGCATGCATCTGCCATGAAATCGTGGATAGCGCGGGTGGGAACCCACCCGTCGTCGCTTTCTATCCACACCCGCCGAAGCGGCTCACGAGATCGGACCAGGTTGAATGTGTTTCTCGACGATTCGCTCCCTTCCCTTCTCCCCCAGTCTGTTCTGGAGAACGTCATGCACCTTGACTTCAGAGGAGATGCTTGGGAAAGCGGGCTTAGAAGCTTGACTTTTCCCGCTGTCAAGTCAGTAGTCGTGGATTCCAATGAGTCTTCGCGCTTGGCCCGTCGAGATCGCCGTGACTGGCCGATTCTCAACTTTTTCACCTTGCCGGCGGTGCAAAAAGCGGTTCTCATGGGACTTATCCACGATTCCAGCAACCTACGCCCCACTTCCCGTATCCCATGGAATCAGCTCACCCACCTGTACCTCGGGAAGCAAGTTCCCTATGCTAAAGCATTGATGGTGTTGAAGACGGCGAAAGCACTAGAACAAGGCTGTTTTGACCTCGAGAATTCGCGATTCCTCAACTATAGGCCGACCAACATCACACTCCTTCGCGAATCGGATGGCTTTCTGCCCAATTTGAAAGACCTTACCTTTCTGCGGAGCTCGCCTTTTGGCACTCCGTTCTCGGATTACGGACAGTTCTCCTGGCCCAACCTCATTGGCCTTCGCCTATGCATCAAAGATCGCCTCTCGTGGAATTCGTCAACCCCTTTGCCGTTTGGATCCCTTACAAACCTTCATCTCAGGACATCAAATGCGACCGAATTCGGAACAGGTGTCGCTCCCATTTTAAACGCATGTCCTCTCCTCGCATCGCTCACCCTCGACCTGGAACTCGAAGAATATGCGCCCTTATTCGAATTTCTCACCTTGGATCCTGCCAGACCTCACCTTGTGCATTTAGCAGACCTCAAAATATTCTGGGGGGACGGGCTTGGCTTTTCATCAGACTCAGCGTTTCCCCATGCTCTAGTCCACAAGATGCTCGCTTCGCGAACCGACATTTGCGCGAAACCCGAAGAAGGATCTGAGCACAGATCTCCTGCCACTGCAGTGGCGCCAGACGATATTAGCCTCAAGAAGTTCACGCTTTGGCTGGGAGGGCGACCTTCTACGGACGAAATTGCAAAAATTAGAAGAAGCTTTGCGGGCCTCGAATGCTTTATGGAAATTTCGGTGTCTGGGAGGATAATCTGGACAGCGAAGGAAGTTTGGGACGAGATTCCCCTTGACCACTGGGATTACGGCGTGGGGCCGATGCTCGACTCGGAGGACGGTCTTATACTCAACTCAGATGACGACTTTTGGTCCAATTACGAATCAGACTACGAGTAGGACGCCTTTTGTACAAATAACATTTGATGTCAATTGATGACCGTCTCTTTCTGAAAAGAAGGAAACTTTGGAGTAGGAGGGTCTGGTCTCCAGGGAACAATGAGCCGAAGTCTACTAATACACAAAGTGCTCCGGCAGCTCGACAGTCACTAAATATGACCGGAAAGCGACCGTATCGGCTCATTTATAATTCATACAACACACACCCGGCCCTGATTCCTTTGTCCCTCGTGACGGATGCTGGGTCCGTCTTTACGCAAAGTGTTGTTCGCTGTGCACATGTGAGCGCAATGGTACGTACCGAACAGCTCGATTTCTACCAGTAAGGTTGACACATTGTCTCAAGGATGTGGCAGCTCGGGTGCTGCCGAATTGTATAAGATGAAACATGAGGTTCAAGAGATACAGCTAACTAAGAAACGATAGAACCAGTTGGTTGTCACTTTGCTCGGAAGAGGGCCGGAAGAGGGCCGGATCTAGGGCTTTGAAGATCCTTTCTTGCTCGTTCCCGACAATTTTTAGGCACTTATGTCAGCCATGACGGGCAGATGGGGCACTGCAGCACCGCAATACGGTACGTTGAGCGATTTTGGCGCTCAATGAGCGCCTGCATCGCCACGTCACCCTTTGAGCAGTTCACACTCCGATCTCATCTCTCTCTCTCTCGGACCATCATGTCCGCTTCAACTCCCATCGACTCTGCCCCTACCACCTTTCGATTCTCTNGAGCTCCCCGAGGATATTGGCCGCGTCATTTTCGAAGTCGTAGCAGATAATGGCTGGGGACCAAGCTGCGCATTGGTGTCGAAGAAAATCCGAGCATGGTAACTTTCGGTTGCTTATCATGGTCGAGGGGCCAGCTGAAGAACAAACAGGGTGGAGCCCATAATTTATCGCCGAATTCTTGTGATGGGGGACAATACGGCAAGACTATTCTCTCGCACGCTGAGCGACCCAGACTCTAGCAAATCTCAGGAGTTCTTTGCCACTCACGTCAAAGTCATCATTCTTATCGGATTCGATGCAGAGGATTTCCCGCATGACACCATGAAACCCTTCATTGAAGCCTGCCGGGGACTGCAAACGCTGGCGCTATGGGATTTTGTAAGAAGTAGAGAAACGCAGGAATTCCTTACCTCGCTTCGCCTTGCGCCCAGCCGCCTCTCTGTAATTGTAATTGGGGGTATGTTCTCGGAAGACGAGCATCACTTTCACCATCCGATCTTCCAAGATGTCACCCATTTGGAATTTTTCTGGGAGGATGAGTATGACTGGAGCTGGGATTCACTGTCGCAGCTCAAGCGTCTCACTCACCTCTCCCTTCAAGTTGACCTCCGCTTTGGGTTGCCGAACTTTGTGGAAGCCGTTAGGGATGTCATTTCGGCCTGTCCACCCTGCTTGCGCATTCTCGTCATTTGGGTCGATGCGAACGAATTCTTCTGTGAAGGAGAGAGTGCGGTAGAACGACTAGAGGACATCGACACCATTTGTCGAGGCGAGGCTGACCCTCGCGCAGTTGTCGCTCACAATCTTCCCGGCTTACAATCCGAGCAGCCCATTCAGCGCCACTTCGAAGACTACCTATGTGACTGGGTAGGAACATCAGCACCCGGCGAAGACTTTTGGGNCCCAAGCNTGNAAAAAGTAACTCGAAAGGNACGCAAGCGCCCATTGACACCAGGTCAGTCGATCCAGATGCTTATTCTTTCCCGAAGAGACATCATGAACTTAATCCCGGCCTTATTTCCAGCATGAGTAATTCTATTCAATACATATTCTGCAGTCATCAGAAGTACTCAGATCTGCGGAATAAGTGGGAAGCAGAACGCGTCATGGAGGGGCTTTACTTAACATGTAACCCTACGATATGGGTCGAGGTGTCAAAGCAACAGCAAAAGATTCTGCAGGGCCTTGGGATGCTGTTAAGCTTGAAGGATAAACCGAGAACGATACAGCCCAAATCCATTTTATATATACAACGAAAGAATGAAATAGCTAAGAATTACAGTGTACGATTTCTTCCCTACTACAAAGCAGAAAACAGAATCATGTGTCGAGATATAAGAATTGCGGTAGTGAGTAGTTAGGCGAGCTATTCATGAAAGTCGTCAAAGTCGTCTTGGGTCATATAGCCTTTCGTGGAATTAAATGTCCCCTCGAAGACTATAATTAGACCTTCACAATTAGGGTAGCGCCAGGGAGAATATGTGCTGTCTTGGTCGTCCAACGTGTTGAGCTCAGGGAATTTGAGGCTATAAGATCCCTTGGAGACGACGACAGCAGCTAGAAGAGATCTTCCAGGGTCATTTGCTTGACAATATCCTAGAAAGAAAGCTGTCAGGGTATCCTAAGAGAAAGAGCAGCGAGGAATTCGTACTGTGTTCGATACTGTCTGAGCAAACTCTTCAAAGCTCAGCTTTCCATCCCCGTCCAAATCAGCCTCCATGATGGTCTTATCCACGATCTGTTGTAGTTGTTGGTCCTGATAAATTATTAGCTTTTGCAATCTAGGTGCACTTTTAGGTATGCACACCTTCAAGTTGTTTCCAACCATCATCTTCAAGACGAGGAAGAGCTCTCCATTGGAGATAAAGCCATCCCGATCTACGTCGTACACCTTGAACGCGACTGCAAGAGGAGAGTGGATCAGCGGTGGGCGGCGAAAGACAGAATGGTAACACGACGCACACTTCAGCTTCTCTTCCCTTCCACCTCGGCTACTAAACGCGCTCAGACCGCCAACGAATTCCTGGAAATCGACAGTACCACCACCACTAGAGATACGCCACATCAATCAGGAGACAGCCTATCCAGGAATTTCGTTTCAACGCACTCTTCGTCAAAGATGGCAATCATCCGCGATGCGAGGGGATTGGTCGCAATTTGAGGTATTGACAAAAATTCTTCACGGTCGATCGAGCCAGAGCCGTCACTATAAGGTAACAAAATACGAGGACATCGTTCAGCTACCCAGTCAAGTAGACGCGCAGGGTTGAGGGCACACCTGTCGAGCTTCATAAACCGCTTTTTCAGTCGCTCCAGCTCAGCTTGAGTGACTAAATATCCAGAAAATCATGAAAAACCGGGCCATATAGCACGATGTTACGATGTCGAGCAGAGAAAGTGCAGGATGAAGCCCATCAGCGTCTGGCCAGCATTCATGACGGTGATCGCACTCACAGTTCGACCGCCTCTCCATATCCTCCATAAACTGCGACGCTATATTGACGAACATTCATATCGACGGTCAGCTTCCATCCCTCGACGATTCAGCGAAACAAGTGAATCGCGAATGAATGTCGATCTCTCGCTTCACCGCAAATCCTCTTGGACCAACGTACGTGATTGACCCATGGTGGCGATTCAAACGAGATTGAGCAGTGATTTTCGAGGTTTTTCTGGGATTTTGGGCAGGGTATTGTAGTGCTAGAGGTCGGAGGCAAGAGAAAGCTTCAAGGGAGTGGTAAGGGAGGCGATTGATGGGCCTGGCAGCGTGCTGAATGGCCGTGGGAATAATACATTGCTCGGTGATCAAGCCCCGTCGCCGTCAGGGCCTGGCGCCCACCTCTCGTTCGCGGCTCGTCGCTCTTGGATTCTGCTCTCTGCGCAAGATGAGTGAAATTTACAGCTGTATCCCATGAAATATGGCTCAAGGAAAGGTCCAGAACACGGGGTCTTTGTTTGTGATGCAGATGTCTAGACGGATTTACAGCTTTGGCCCAGGGTTGATGGAAGAAATTGAATCATGACACAGGCATTTGCTACTAGTAGAGCCTCCCCGCCCAATCGTACTCAAACCTATTGTATCGACCATAGTATGAGTCATCTGGAGGTCGGCGAATATCCTCAACTTCATCCCAAACCAGCCTAACCTCCTCGGGAAGGGTACAAGAGAGCTGTTCCCAATGTCCCTCATCAAAGTTGGTGCATCGTTCTATTATGAGTCGCTCGATGCTCGGGTGGTATTCGTGTCGGTCGTCCAGAGCAGTACCAAGGGCGTCTACTGCTTTGAACACCTTCCCCGTTAGATCTTCATCGAAATCGACGCCATGCAACTGGAGGGAGCGCAAGGCAGGGAAAGGAGGATCATCATCATCCTTCGTCTTCTTCGAGACCTCGAGGAAGTTTGAGAGCGCATCATGGCTGTACCAAATCGCAAGCTTGTCCAGCTTGGTCAGGCCCTTGAACAACTCGAACGTTTCCACCGTCGGGAACTGGTGTGACGCGATTTTGAGGGAGCGGAGAGAGGATATATCCAAACGTTCCGCGAGTGCTGCCAGCAACGAGTTGCCAATGACAGAATTACACCCCTTCAATGTTAAAGCAAGACTGGCGGGCGGATTGTCGACGTCGAATTTTGGAGGCAGGTCATGGTTCTTGAACCAGCACCTTAACTGGAGCTCGTCGTCTTCATTGGACATTGCGAAGCCGTGACTAGCTGATGCCGGTTCAACTATCCGGAGGTCCACAATCTCGGATTGGCCCAAGCTAACACCTGCATCCAAGACCATATCCTTGGATAAAATCCAGCCCTTCCTGAGCGCAGAGAAGAGCGACCCAAAGCTCTCGGATTTCGGGTCTGTGTCGCTCAGCTCGATGTTGATTCGTGCTTCCTTAGGCACCTGGGTGGCGGCGAAAAATTGAAGTACTTCTGGCGAAGAGTCTCGGAGCTTCAAGGTTCGGAGTGAGGGGAGGGTTATGGATGAGGATTCGGGGTGCGAGACGTCGTCAGAAAGGGGAAGACATGCAGAAAGGTTCAGGGTTTCCAGTCGCGACATCTTCGTCATGGACTCCAGAAACGATTTCCTGTTAGGTCGGTGTTCTGGCGCAACATTTTCGAGCCGGAGGTATGTCAAGGTGGAAGATAGCGGTAAGGCATCCCAACAAATTGCGAATTGTGTGATATCGAGATGCTGGAGAGCTGGAGCACCGTGCTGCAAGAAGTTTTTGGGTATGGCGTGTTGTTCACTTCCCTCGGTATTAATGATAGCTCCTTCCAGCACTAGTTTCTCGAGTATTGGTGCTGTCTTGTCGAAACTTGACAGTATCTTGGGGACTTCCAGCCGCGTGCCCGCCCAGCCACGGCAAAGCTCTACCACACGCAGACGATTAGTCTGGGTCGCAATTTTGCAGAGTATGTCGTTGAACGAGATTGACTTGGGGGAAAATCTGACAGTAAGCGGCGCGTTTTTTTGACCATTCCAGCATCWTCTCCACGAATGCR
Source organism: Candolleomyces eurysporus (assembly GCA_027579435.1). Taxonomy (NCBI): domain Eukaryota; kingdom Fungi; phylum Basidiomycota; class Agaricomycetes; order Agaricales; family Psathyrellaceae; genus Candolleomyces; species Candolleomyces eurysporus. The sequence goes on along the minus strand of JANBPK010000868.1, from coordinate 92,640 downwards.
GGACTAAGAAACTGGAGGTCCGACCAGAGTGCGGGACAATCCATAGCAACGCCCCTCCAATGTCTGCAGACATGGATGACTCGAACCCAAGATGATCTCGATGAGTACCCATTTACAACTTCCCATCTCAGAGTGATAAAGATGTTGGATAGAATTTCGGGTGCGATGCGATTCGTATCTGCGACCGTATTCCGGTGGGTTTTCAAGCTTCGGACTTCACTTTCCAGCTGAGCAATGCGCTGGTCCACTTGTTCGCGGTAAAATTGAGTATTGAGGTTCCTTGTCTGGCCCATTATTGCACGGCTCGAGGCGGAATAAATCGGAGGAGGGTGAAGTGCTTCTTTGACGGTGCCGTCGTCTGGCTGGGGATCGAGACCCGACATCTTGACCGACATCCGGTAGCGGCCTGGCCAATGGGCTTGCTATTAATGGTGCATATTCCAGAGAAATAACAAAAATTGGAGATTTACAGGTAGATTTCGATGGCTTCGATCCTGGATTGGATGCAGTTGAAGGACACGATGGATTTGCGGCCGATCACTCTCGCAGAACGCGTCGCGACACGTGCGCGTGATGGGGCATGCACCATATTCCCAGGGCTCGCCAGGCGAAGCGAGTGAGAGCGAATAATGGTTCATCTACCGGCTTTACAGAATCTTAAGTCGTCTCTTCTGGATCCGATTATAACTTCGTTTGATTTCCCAAAGAAAAGTCGCTCAGTATTCTCAGAGAGGCCAGATAAGGGTGCGGGTGCTCAGCGCGTTTCTCGTTTAATTCACCAAACTTATGGTGCAGTATTAGTCGTACTCTGGGTGGAAACAGTTGCAAAGCCCATAGGGGCAATAGAACTTGGCAAGTCGAAGGTTATAGTTTCATCTTCGGCAGCTGCGGCCTTGCGCAGATGGAGAATCATACGAGTCGCAAGAATACTGTGGATCGCCCGTTGAACCCTGTTTTGGTGAGATGCAAAGTGAGTAATAAAGACTCAGAGACAGCATCAAGATCGCCGAGTTATTTCTTACACTATTAATTGAGAACCGTATGGGAGCTGGAAGGAGTACTGCATGAACTGGCATAACTGGATCAAGAATACACTGAGCGCACCGGTGCCAGTATATTGACCAGGATGTTAGCCGAAGAAACGGCTGAATTTTGTCATGATCAATGGCTGTTAGCTTTCACACAAGGGATATACTGGAGAGGAGAGGAAACGCACCCGTCAGCGCAACAAAATAGAATGCCCCGTCACGATAAAGCACATGAAACAATGGGCTTTTCATGGATCGAAACTTCTTGTACGCAAACCATAGCGTTATCGTCATGACCACTTTTCACAAGTTCACCTCTCCATGTCGTTCAAATGAATAAGCCAACTTACCAAACTCATTGAAGAGAACCATACCATACGCTGCGGAAAGGAGAACTGGCCTGAGAAGTTCGAGTGTCCAGCATGTGGGAAGCGGCGCCATATCGAATGCAACGACTAAAATGCGCAGAGAGTTAGTAGAGAATGGGTCACGCGGCTGGATCGAAGCTTCGGTATGAGCCCTGACTGACTCACTTTGTGCTTGGTTTTCCGCCGAAAATTTGAGCCCGAGGACGGTTGCCCCAAGGTGAATGAGCTAAGACAACGGACTATCAATTCATGGTTCTTTTCAGTGGAAAGCATTGGATTAGCAATACGTACAACAAAATGAGAGATGAGATATGCTTTGAGTCGCCTTCCTCTTCCTCCAAGTGCATAGACGCGCAAAAAGAGAATTGCTGAGTCATTTAACGTCATTGAAACATCTCACAATGGATCTTTCAATGGCCATTTACCTTCTGCCAGAGCCATATTGATAAAAATGCAGGCTGTGGAGTGTTAATCGTCAACCAGAAATACAACAAAGAGGAACATACGGGCAATGAATCTTGCAAGTGCCCGGCAGCTCTATGGTGGAGATTAGCAGTAGCACACCGGTTCAACATTGGTTATTCATAAGGACCTTCGTTGAGAGCGACGAGCTCATGACCACTATATATGGGCAGCGATAAAACGATATAGAAACGCAACCAACGCACAACATTGAACGCACGAGATGAGGCAAGAGGCAAATCTAGGAATGGGATATATCGCAAAGCGTAAAAAAGGACTTGGCCCAAGTTCAGTTGTGATGGCCACAAGAATTCAACCTATTTCCCCAGATTTGAATGCGCTGGGGCGATAGAGGGGAACCTCCTCACCTCCATCGGTAGTGTTTGAATGTAGTCCACGAACTGGACCCTCCAACGAAAGGAACACGGGTTCAGTCATCGGACATGTGTTCGAAGGTCCGAAGTGCTCACGAATAACGTCAATGCTAGCACTTTGAACGATTAGCTCTGCGAATTCTCCGCTAAAATGCTCCAACATACGATGCATGGACTTTCCAGACCATTAGACCAAAAAAGCCAGGTTATTGGCGAACACCACGTACCGCCATACTCCTTCGACTTGCTAACGTTTCAGAGATTGGCACAGGGATTGGCCCTGGGACGGGTTCTGACATTTCTAGCACGATTTTCACTAGTGGACAGCGAGTTGAATGAAGCAGTCAACGATAGAAGGAGCACGTTGAATCATTACTCCTGCTGCATGGTTAATGTACCGGCAGGTGGGCCACCTTAGGGGTTTGAACACCGCACCAAGTTACGTTCAAACCGCACCCGTATGCCATTACGCACGAATTCATTCTGTGTAGACTCGGGGTCCGGGAAGATTACTTCCGTTTAGATTTTTTCTTCTTCTGCGATATGGAAGTCTTCGCTTGCGGCTGTGAAAGGCCTGCCTCCTTGTCCAACATGTCAGAGCCTCGATATGTCAAATTTATGTTTTGGGGTCATTCACGTACGTTTGGCTCCGATTCGAAGTTCCGGTTGTTTGCTGACCACTTGCATTGGGCGTGCTTCCTTGTAGATAACAGGTTCTACAGGTATATTGAAGCCGTAATCCGGGTCGAAACGCGGCTTGGACGGATGCACCGTCCATTATTTCCGGTCTTCATGTGGTATAGATTTCTATCATGGGAGGAGTGCCTGGCTCAGGAGATATTGATGAACACCTGAAGAAGCCGTGATTAGATGGCTTTTAAATTGTTTGAACAATACGCAAATCCAGAATTTCAAATTGACCCAAGCTTCTGCCTACATCCAGTACTATAGCTTTGGATAGAATCCAGAATTTCCTGACCGCAGGGRAAAGCGACCCAAGGCTCTCGGRTTTTCAGTTTTCGTCGCTCTCGGGTTTCCAGGCRCGACATGKTCCTCATGGATCCTAAAAACAATTTCCTGTTCGTCGGTTTCCCAACGAGACGTTTCGGGCCAAAGCTGTGTCAAAGTGGAAGACGGATCGTGCGAGATCGTGCGGTGCCGAGATGCTGGAGAGACGGAGCGCCGTCCTGCAAGAAGTTGTCGGGTATGGTGTGGTGCTGTAGGCCTCGGGTTCCCGGTGCAGGCATCTCCGGTACGAGTTTCTCGAATATTGGCCTCCTTGTCATGACCTGAGGARTTCCAATGGCRTGCCTACATTAGCTTCTGCAGATCTACGTCAACCAAACGACTGGTTTGGGACGCAATTTTGCATACACAATCGCTGAAGGGAGTGGGGCAGGCAGAAAGTTTGATCTTGAGTGGTGCATTCTCGGACCGACGCAAACTTGGCTCCGTGACTTCGGGGTTGACGAACGGGAGGTTTGACCGAGAAAYGTGTARRRTGATGGCAGAATGACCGTAAGCCATTGGATTGAGTTAGAGTTCGACCATCACCGCATCGGTAAGATTCTGCGATTCCCAGATGGGCCTCGATTATATACATTGCATGTATTCGATYTCGAATGAGTTGACTCGAATTAYTAGACACGCTAAAACACGGTAGCAGAACGTGTCGCGACGCGTGCCTGTGACGGGCCACTAGCAWTTACCGTATTCACTATCAAGGTTTGCCACACAGTAGCCAGGCGAAGTGAAAGCGAACGATGGCTAGTCTACCGGCTCTAAAATTCCCAAGTCGTCTCTTCCGGTTTCGATTGTGACAACTTTGTTTGTTTTTTGAAAGAAAGTCCCTCGATATCCYCAGAAAGGGCAAGGGTGCTTAGCRCATTTCTCGTTTRATCTATCAAAAGGATAGTGCACTACCAGTCGTACTCCGAGTGGAAATAGTGGCAAAGCCTATCGGARCRATAGGGCTTTGCGAGTCGAAGGTTATGGTTTCACCTCCGACGACAGCTGCGACCTTGCGCAGATGGAGAATCATCCGAGTCGCAAGAATGCTGTGGATCGCCCGTTGAACCCTGGTTAAGTAAGGTGCAAAGTAAGTAATAATGCCTCAGAGACAGCAAMAAGACTGCCGAGTGATTTCTTACACTGATAGCAGGGAACCATAATGGATCTGGAAGGAACAYTGCGTGAGCTGGCTGAAGTCAACCGGGGGTAAACCGAGCTCACCGGTGCCAGTATATTGACCAGGATGTTGGCCAAAGAAGTAACTGAATGTTATCATGATCAATGGTTGTTAATTTAGCATTAGGTTATACTGGAGAGGAGAAACGTACYCGTCAACGCAACAAAATAGAACGCCCCGTCGCGATAAAGTACACAAAACAATGGGCCTTTCATGGATCTAAACTTCTTGTATCCAAACCATAATGTTATCGTCATGACCACTTTTACAAGCTCAGCTCTCCATGCCGCTCATATGGAAAGTCAACTTACCGAACTCATTGAAGAGAATCATACTGAATGCCGCGGTAGAGAGAGTTGGCCTGAGAAGTTTAAGCGCCCAGCATGTGGGAAACGGCGCTATATCGAATGCAACTACTAAAATACGGACAGAGCTAGTAAGAGAATGGACCATGCAGCATGATTGAGACTCCAGTATAAGCGCTGACCGACTCACTTTGCACTTGGTTTTCTGTCGAGAATTTGAGCCCCAGCGCAGTTGCCCCAAGGTGAATGAGCTAATAAGACAACGTACTATGAATTCACGGAGTTTGACAAACATTGGGTTGACAATACGTACAAAAAAATGAGAGATAAGGTACGCTTTGAGTCGTCTTCCTCTCCCTCCAAGTGCGTAGACGCGCAAGAACAGGATTGCTGGGTCGTTGAACGTCATTGGAACCTCTCAAAAGGGGATGTTTCGATGACCATTTACCTTCTGCCAGAACCATGCTGAAGAAAACACAGGCTGTGGAGTGTCAATCGTCAACCAGAAATACGAAAATAAAGGACATACAGCTGATGTACACGCTGAGTRCTTGGCAGCTCTATGATGGGATTAGCAGGAGTACATAAGTTCAACGTTGGTAATTCTCAAAGAACCTTGGTTGAGAGGGACGAGCTCGTGACCACTGGAAATGGACAGTAATGAAGCATTAGAGAAATAAAAGCAACGCAGAGAATTCAACGCACGGATTGAGGCAAGGGGCAAATCCAGGAATGGGATATACCGCAGAGCGTAAAAAAGGATCTGGCCCAAGCTCAGCTGTGATGGCCATATGAATTCAATCTAATTCTCAGGTTTGAACGCGGGCTGGAATGATAGAATGAATCCCTCTCACCTCCATCGGCAACGTTTGAATGTAGTCCACGAGCTGCATCCTCCAACACGTCAGTCGTCGGACAAGGGTTTGAAGGTCCGGAACGCTCACGAATAATGTCAATGCTAGCACTTTGGATGATTAGCGGCTCCGCGAATGCTCCGCTAAAATGCTCCAACATACGATGCATGGACTGTCCAAACCATCAGAACAAAATAACGGGATCATTGGCAAAAGTCACGTACCGCTATACTCCTCCGACTCGCAAACTCTCCAGAGATTGACGCAGGGATTGGTTCTGGCGTGGATGCCAACATTTTCATTAGCGGACGGTGAGTCAAAGGAGTCAATGACAGAAGAAAGAGCACGTTGAATAATTACTCCCGCTGCATGGTTAATGTACTAGCAGGTGGTCTAATTTGATGAGGATATAATCACCACACCAAGTTGCGTTTAAACCGCACAGGTACGCTGTTATGCAAGAGTTCACTCGACAGTTTCGGAGAAGTGCGTAGACACGCGGGTCCGCAGTCAGCGGACTCGGTGTCGCTCTACTGGGAGGGAACTCGAGTGTTACTAATTCTGGTTCTCCGGAAAGTTAATCTCGAGTTAATCTCCCGTACGGGTTTACTTTTCYTCTGTGATAGAAGTCCATTGCGGCCGTGGAAGGCTTGCCTCCCTGAGGACATGTCAGAGACTCAATGTCATTGTCACGCACTTATTATGGCTCCGATTCGAAGTTCTRGCGGCTTCTGGGCACTTGCATGAGGTGTGCTTCTTTGAAGATGACAGGTTCTAGGGGTGCATGGAGGCCCTAATCTGTGGTCGAGACGCGGCTCAAAAGAGTGTCCGTTATTTCCGGTCTTCATATGGTATAGATTTCTACCATGCGAGGAGTGCATAGTCCATGAAAAGTGAGTTGGGAGCGTTCAAGTAATCCAGCCTTTTTGGTGAAGTCGTCTGTCGTGCTCCAGGCAGCAGAAAATTAACGTATCGCTATGGAAAATATCAACTATTAAACGCTCTCAAACGTCATATCGCTGTCGTGAACCCTGGTCCAGCCAACGACCCATGTGCAATAGGCATATCCTCCCTGTTCTCTGTATCGAGATTGAGACCTGACATCCAGTACCAAGCGTGGCCAACTAGCTGATAATCTGAGTTATGGCTGCAAAAAGAAGACAGACTTTGAGATCTTCAGGCGGGGGTTGAGACGCCTTGGATGCGGATGAAGAGGGAGATGCATATCATTCAGCTGGCAGTGGCCRCCACAGGACGCGTCGCAACGCGCCTCTCGAGAATGACCCGCTGNCCNNTGGTAAATAGATCGATTAAATTGTTACTGTGGCAGAGGCTGGAATCTTGCGTGACCCGACCAGTTACAAAATTTTGCAGAACCCCGAAAAAACAGGTTTCCGCCCTCGGGTTCGGACCCCGCACGGCACATTAYTCTTGATGAGTTTGACCAATCGAAGCGCCTTGAAGCTGGCTTTCTAGCAGTAGTATATATGTGAAGAGTCGAGCCCGTAAGTGTCGAAACATGTAAATTTTGCATTACTAGGGGTGTCGRTAGTAAATAGAGTTTAGAGGAGTGAGACAACGATACATCGCGAAACAAGAACGTGCAGTAAAAGTCAAAATTCACCAAACTTGTCGATAAATTYTCCGAAATCACAATCCCAATGGTCAACATCAGCGCGCGACATTTGAAATTCGTAACCTTCGTGCGGGGCCGTAACACGTACAATAGATACCTCGAYCTGGTTCTTAAACTCCTCCAGCCCTTCTCTGAGCTTGTCCGGGAAGGTACGMTGTGTAACACCTGGCATCATCAAAGGTGTACGGAGAGTGAGGTATTTCAGTGGCGTCCGAGGAAGACCGGTGTCTGGGGAAAGMGCAAGGCGAGAGGCGACCATGGTGTGAAGTGAACCATGTGGAAACTGGGGGGAACCATTCCTGCAGTCAATTTTCAACGATTGGAGGAAGGGCAGCAACACCGTTTGAACCTCTGGATCRTAGGTCAATGATYGGAAAAGGTCAGTATAGGATGCTRGATCGAAAACCTCAACGCAGAGGTGTGTAAGAAGGGGACAAGCGTCGAGAACGAGACCAGGGGTTGAAAGTAAATTCTGRACTGGTAGATGAAGATGTGTGAGGGATTGCAGCAGGCGTATATTGGTATGGTGCCACCCTGCGAGTCCAGCGCTGTCATCTTCATCTGTGAACAGCCGTAACCGCTTGAGGTTTGGCCAGGATATAGCAGGAAGGGGAGATTTGAAGGGAGACGCGTTTATCAAGGTTAGGTCGGTAAGGTTCACCGAGGGACAATTCTCTTGCATTTGAGAATTTGAATTGACAAATAGGGGGAAAGGGGAAGGATTATTGCCGTAGTACGTCCAGATGCAGAGATATTGCAAACGTACACCGACTGTCAGCACGAAGACGAAGTCATCGAGACTGAGGTTGGCCATGTCTCCGATATACAGGTGAGTTAGTTGATGCAAAGGCAGGTTGCGTTCGGGCTTGAGCGAGATCATGACTTTTTCGAGCTTCGGGCAGACAGGGGGGNAGCACACCCGCATCATATCCATCGGTGACGAGCGATTTCAAATTGGGAAATGAGGCACAGCCAAGTTTGCTGGGATCCTTGAAAATGCAGCCCCAAGATTTGAGAAACTCCAAATTTACAAGGGCAGCCGATGGAAGGATATCGAGAAGGGGTGTATATGGAGAGGGGTCGATCCGACTTTTCCTCGTAACTGACAGATCCAGGGACCAAGGGTGGTCGCGAATCCGACTGACCCATTCCCGCAATGCTCTACCATGGTTTTCCTTGACACCATAGATATCGTTTACGCTGTCCCACTGAGAGTATATAGCGACGTTCGACCACAAGATCGGAAGGTTGACGACTATGGCTTGCCAGGATGTGCAGACAAGGCAGAGGACGTATGGACTGGACAAAACATAGCTGTCACGGCTATGCTCGCTCATRTTGTCGAGTTCTGGGGGTCTCGGTATGGCCATGTAGGCTCTGAAGATTTCGCCCTTGACATCCAGTGGGATGCGTTGGATAGGATGCTGGGRAACGCTGATTGCATCTCCTGCGATTGCATCTCCCTGCGATTCGGTGGGCATAATCATTGCCTGACACAACTGAAAACAATTTAGCAATATCGAATTGCATCAGATCAAAGGAATTACCTTTGAGGGCAATTATCTTTCAGCGCGATACAGCAGAGCTGCAGCACGGGAGTATCTCGATGGAAGAAAGGGTCGGAGTGCTTCGAAGTGCCTCAAAGTGGGAGTCAAAAGAATACAATGACTCCACGCCTCGCTAGCATTTGTGCTATGATGGCGAGCACAGCCACCATCGATGGAGGTCCGTGTGCCAGTGGGTCCACTTTTGCAGAGGAGAGGCAGGGGTGGCCCAGGAAGAGGCTCCCCGAGCCAATTCCGGGCTCATTYTGACGACGCTTAGGTCCTTCAAGACCCCTACTGCTGCTGCTAATCTGACCGCTCATCTTGATAACGTGGAAAAAATGGAAGACCTGAATGACGGACACCTGAAGTTAAGAGATTCTGCCACTTTGAATATATAAACCTAAGCATGTAGAGGCTGGCCAATTGCCACAATATCTGATATTTCTCTGTAATTTTTTNGCTTTACTTGGGGTGTTGATCGTACATAGAGTTGAATGGAACAAGACGCCGATACATCGCTAAACAAGAACGTGCAGTAAAAGTCAAAATTCACCAAACTTGTCGATAAATTCTCCGAAACCACAATCCCAATGGTCAACATCAGCGCACAACATTTGAAATTCGTGACCTTCGTGCCGGGCCGTAACAATAGACACCTCGACCTGGTTCTTAAGCTCCTCCAGCCCTTCTCTGAGCTTRTCCGGGAAGGTACGATCTGCGGGAACTTGGAAACCCAGTGGTGTACGGAGAGTGAGGTATTTCAGTGGCGTCCGAGGGAGACCGGTGTCTGGGGAAAGAGCAAGGCGAGAGGCGACCATTGTGTGAAGTGGGCCATGTGGAAACTGTGAGAAACCGGTCCTGCAGTCGATTTTCAATGATCGGAGGGACGGCACCAACAGCATTCGAACCTCTGAATCGTAGGTTAATAATTGCAGAAGGTCATTATAGGCTGTTGGAACATCGAAAACCTCAACGCAGAGGTGTGTAAGAAGGGGACAAGCGTCGAGAACGAGACCAGGGGTCAGAAGTAAATTCTGAACTGGTAGATGAAGATGTGTGAGGGATTGCAGCAGGCGTATAGTGGTATGATGCCACCCTGCGAGTCCAACACTGTCATGATCATCTGCGAAGATCCGTAACCGCTTGAGGTTTGGCCAGGATATAGCAGGAAGGGGAAATTTGAAAGGAGACGCGTTTATCAAGGTTAGGTCGGTAAGGTTCACTGAGGGACGATTTTCTTGTGTTTGGGAATTTGAATAGCCARCTCGCATGAAAGGTAACGGAATGCCACCATGATAAGTCCAGATACAAAGATACTGCAAACGGACACCGACTGTCAGCACGAAGACAAAGTCATCGAGACTGAGGCTGGCCATCTGTCCGATATATAGGTGAGTGAGTTGTTGCAAAGGCAGGTCGCAATCTGGCATAAATGAGAGCACGACTTTTTCGAGCTCCGGGCAGACAGGGGGGGGNCACATCTGCATCATATCCATCGGTAACGAGTGATTGTAATTTGGGAAATAAGCCCGCACAGCCAAGTTTGCTGGGATCCTTGAAAATGCAGCCCCGAGTTTTGAGAAACTCCAAATTTATAAGGGCAGTCGATGGAAGGATATCGGGAAGGGGGGTATATGGAGAGGGGTCGGCTCGACTTCTCMTCGCAACTGACAGATCCAGGGACCAAGGGTGGTCGCGAATCCGACCGACCCATTTCCGCAACGCTCTACCATGGTTTTCCCTAACGATATAGGCATCGTTTTTGCTGTCCCACCGAGAGTATATAGCGACGTTCGACCACAAGACTGGAAGGTCGACGGCTATGGCTTGCCAGGATGTGCAGACAAGGCAGAGGACGTATGGACTGGACAAAGCATAGCTGTCACGGCTATGCTCGCTCATGTTGTCGAGTTCTGGGGGTCTCGGTATGGCCATGTAGGCTCTGAAGATTTCGCCCTGAATCTCCGGTGGGATGCGTTGGATAGAATGTTGGGGAACGCTGATTGCATCTCCTGCGATTGCATCTCCCTGCGATTCGGTGGGTATAACCATTGCCTGGCACGACTGAAAACGATTTAGCGATAGCGAATTGCATCAGATCAGAGGGATTACCTCTATGGCCAATTATATTTCAGCGAGATACAGCAGAGCCGGAGCAAGGGAGTATTTCGTTGGARGAAAGCGTSAAAGTGGTGGGAATCAACGACCGCTCCGCTTGCTTGCRAGCACAGCCACCATCGATGGAGGTCCGTGTGGGTCCACTCGTGCAGAAAAGAGGCGGGGGTGGCCCAGGAAGAGGCTCTCCGGGCCAATYCCGGGTTCACTTTGACTAGGCTTGGGTCCTTCAGTACCCCTACTACTACTGCTAATCTGACCGCTCATWTTAAACGTGGATTCCCTTAAACTTCTGCACGCAGACCGTATTTTGAGGGCATYCGCTTACCGACTACTGCTGTGGGTTTGGGCTGGCGGGTGAAGTCCGAAAATCTAAGAATTTGAGTGCAAAAAGCGAGAGTGAATCCCTTCGTGCATTAACCTACGTGGCTCTCTAARCTACAGCACAGCTAACAGCTTCATAGTACCATGCTCTGATTGGAGATACTCGGAGTGTGYTCAATCGTATGATGGCGACGGCGAGGCCGCGTTTCCAAGCCATAAAATCAAGCACCCATATTTTTAAAAAGGTAAAGCGTCGAATCTAAACGCGCTTTTTTCCTGAGAGGGTGTGGACCTTGCAGTCAGAGCATGAACAGGTGGACCACGCGTGTTATCAAGTATCCCCATTGAGGACACAGCCAATCAGAGGCGCGACGGCACCGATGTGCTCGTGGCATCAACCAGCCTTGCCTCAAATCTTCTCGTCCTTTGCTCCAAACTGCTCATTTTCTGAGGGCGACAATCCCAGATTCTTATATTTCTCTGAAATCCTTTCCCTCCAGTGATTGAAAGGTGATCGACTGACTACAACAAGGCCAGGTGAGCCCGTTTGCCCAGTGCTGAACACCATAGCGCCGTTGACTGACCACAACGCCATNAAATCTTTCTCTGGCTCGACTGGGCCACCGTTTCCTTGAATTTCTTCGAAATCTTTGTGTTTCAAAAGAAATCGGCTCAAGATCATACAGATCTATCCCCAGACGCAGSCGAAGACCACCAGCACATCGACAGTTCGARAAATCGACCTCCTCGGCCACATCGTCTCTAGCCTCCAATACAACCTCCAAATCCAAGTTCTCTTTCAAGCCAAACACCAATTTTCATCGTACAATGTCTGCCCCAGCAGCCAGCGCGGCCTCTGTCTCTCCGTTGCCAGAGGGCATCACCGACCCCACCTACAGCCCACCTCCAGGATACTTGGGCAATTTGACCATCCCCCAGCAGCATTGTCTGGACAARCTGAAGAAAGAGCTCAAGGAAGAGGGCCATTTCGTTGAGGACCGGATGGACGATGCCTCGTTGTTGAGGTGTGGCATATGCTGTTAACGCCATTCCTCGTCTAATCGCGCCCATCTTTCCTCTTCTATTTATCAAGGTTCTGCCGGGCGAGAAAGTTCGACTATCCTGCAGTCAAGACTATGCTCTTGAATGCAGAGCAGTGGAGGAAAGATTTCGGCGTGGAGGATATCGTCAAGTGAGTGTCCTCAGCTATCCCTCGTGTTCGGCTACATCTGACATCGATAATTTCACCTTGCCGCCCTCAAGTAACTTTGACTTCAAGGAGAAAGCAGAGGTCGACAAGTACTACCCTCAATTTTATCATAAAACTGACAAGGTTGGCGTTTCCTCTCGTGTCTGACACAAATCAGCCCCTCACCGAGCATCCTTCTCCTAGGATGGCCGCCCAATCTACATCGAACAACTCGGCAAGCTCGACATCAAGGCTTTGTACGCTGTCACCACCCAAGAGCGTCAACTCAAACGCCTTGTCTGGGAGTACGAAAAATCCCTCCGAACACGCACTCCTGTTTGCAGTCAAGTGTCCGGCCGCCCAATCGAGACGTTCTGCACCATCCTCGACCTGGGCGGTGTCACTCTCTCCAACTTCTACCGCGTCAAGGACTACGTCTCCGCTGCCTCTGGAGTCGGGCAGGACAGGTACCCCGAGACCATGGGCAAGTTCTACATCATCAATGCACCTTGGGCGTTCACTGCTGTGTGGAGCGTGATCAAGGGATGGTTGGACCCTGTTACGGTGGCGAAGATCCAGATTCTGGGCGGATCYTATCAGGCTGAGCTGCTCAAGCAGATTGAGCCCCAGAATCTGCCCAAGATCTTTGGAGGCCAGTGCGAGTGTGCTGGTGGGTGCTCCATGTCGGATGCGGGTCCTTGGAATGGGCCTGCGGCTACKGCTACKGCTACTGCTGCGGCTGCGGCTCCTGCGCCTACTCCCGATGCTCCTGCCCCTTAAGTATGTAATGGCGATAAATGGTAGTTCTCTTTGCCGGTGGATTTTCTTTCTTTATACCAGCGTTTGGCTGTTTTTGTTGTACGCGACCATACGAACATACATTCAACTGTGTTACTCTTTACTTGTAATATTTTCAGCAATCGACCATTTACCGCTTTACGTACTTGACCAGAGCGTTCGAGGTATCGCACACACTGCACAGCTCGTTCAAGGGCTGGTGAGTTCGCGATGCTGATGCCTCAGGCCTCAGGCCTCAGAAACAGAAAGGCTGATGTCATTCACACAAGGTGACATTTGATTTTCTGCGCGGTCATCATGTTCAGGGTCAGCCTTGGGTCAGGCACACCGTCTCGACCCTCCACCATCTCCATCCTATACCTGGTGCTGCGACAGTTAGTTCCGTATATCCTCAGCTTAAAGGTAAGGCTTATAACCCTCGCCAGTTTCTCAGGATTGACGACTTTCAACCATTCTGCAGGATCTAGGCCTAGSCTCCTTCCTGMCGCAGCTCTCATCGTCGGACGTGTYGCTCTCTCTTTCGAAACCATCATCAGTTGAACCCCCGCCGCATTGCAAACAATGAGCTCAGAACGCCCTGAAACCCCACCTCTCTCCGACCTCCCAACCGCCTTCGACCCATACACCTGCATTCGCCGAGGCCTCTGTCCCGTCACCCAACTCCGTTCTCAGGGSCCCGAGATCCTCGAAAGCCATTCGTTGTACTATGAACAACATGGGAAGGGCACCAAGCATAAAGTTGTATTCGTCATGGGCTTGAATTCGAGTTCGTTTGCCTGGGAACCGCAGGTGCGGTATTTTGGACGGGATGGGTTTGATGCCCCAGCGGGGAAGGGGCCATGGATTGTTGGGAAGGATAAGAGCGGTATTGGAGCTACCGTGTTGGTTTTTGATAATAGAGGAGTRGGGAATTCGGGGTATCCGAAGGGGCCGTATACGTGAGTTCGTCCTGCTGCTGGGATTTGGCGAGTTGGTGCTAATTGGTTTGGATTYATGCGTTCAGGACTTCGGGTATGGCTGAAGACCTTATTTGCTTGCTTGATTACCTTGGGTGGAAGGGGAAGAGGGAGTTAAATGTTGTTGGGATTAGTTTGGGRGGGATGATTGCGCAAGGTATGTATGGTTGGNCCGTGTACCCTCCTCTCANGNNNAYAACTGAGYTACTGTTTCTGCTTCGTTTGCAACAGAGCTCGCRTACCGAATTCCCGAACGTRTTGCGTCTCTGGTCTTGACCGTTACCACTCCAGGAGGTCACGTCTGGAAYAACTTCCCSCCAGTGAGTTCTCTTRTCAACAGCTGWCRCYCTTACGGCGRTATCTGACAGTGACAACGAYGC
>JANBPK010000868.1:0-76668 GCA_027579435.1 Candolleomyces eurysporus | reverse complement strand
TCCNNAGCCATTCGYTCTYGAGSAGATCRCCTTGAGTGCCTCTCTTTCAAGACTGGAGYGGCGGTAGAACGTACAARMACGAAATTGGGCGTCACGAMGACGCATTGCTCTTCTCGTAAATGAGGTATAGAAACTTTGTGGCCAGAGTCACGAAAGACTGGTGAGTGGCCCCTTCGACGCCGTTTCCATGCTTTTGGCTAACGTGAAGCCTTTGCTGGGAGCGAGACGCTTTCGAAATYGTGTTAGCAGTGATACAGGATGATTCGAATGAACCCACCGCCTATTGGATCCGCATATCCAATATCGCTTGGCTGGAANNTATTTGAGCTGAGCATCTCTAGAGGTGCCCTGCACTTAGGGCWTCAGCTAGCCATCGTTCATCTTGGGTGGATGTGCAGGCTACTGATATCTCTCGAAGTGCTCCATCTAGTCTCTGCTTCACCGTCGGCTGCTTGGCAAGCGGCCGATATCTGGAGCTAACCTRGGTTTATGATAGCGGCATGCCAACACTCAAGGGTTACTTGCTCACCTGGGAGAATCTYGCGGTCGCCAGGTTGCTCGGATTCTCGTGGATTTCTTCTGCTTGCTGCGCTGCCCCGACATTCAACCTATCTTCGTCTTGCTTCGTTGCCTCAGGTGGCTGCTAGAAACCGATTTGACTCGAAGGTCTTCTCCCCGATACGAYCCGCGGTCATACACCACAGGCGATCTTCGGCACTGCTCGTGTATATCTTTCTGGATGCTCTTGGGTTCTCGCATGTCCCGGATTCAAACCTTGGTCGGATTGTTCATTCAAAACCTGCCACAGGAAACAACCCATGCCTACAATACCTGTCAACCGTGGTCGYACAAGSTTCTGAAGCGTCAAAAGTCGTTGTCTTCTTCTCCGGAAGTTCTTTCTGGCTRKSTTMAACCCGTTTCCATTGTCAGTCACGCCCCGTTGGATGCAGAAGAGAYTGATCAGACGCGGGCACCTGACATTGTCGCGCTCCGCGCTCGGTGTGTTCTGTTTATCCACGTGACGCATTTTGGTGGCCAAACACCCAAGGCCGGACTGTTGGCTCTTTCCTCGTCTACTCTCGCACCAACGCTCATCATCCATGGCGAAAGGAAGCACTCGTCGACGTAAAGCCAACAGGCAGACTCCGCGCTCCAGTGGTGGACCCTCGGGGGACGGATTGACGGCTGAAGASCGTCTGAGCAAGTGTTTCGAAGACATCGACGCCGTTGCTGAACAGGCCAAGGAGACTGAGCGCGAAGCACAGGGTACGTCTTGCTTTTCTACCATCCTRCATTGTGCTCAATTRCTACTCTAGCTGCTACTCGCGAATCTGGCGTCTGGGACGAAAACTACAGCCAGGAAGAACAAGCAATGGGGCAGTCCGATGCATTCACCGGGTCGCCACTCAAATGCTCGACACCGCACTCGAGCTCGGTCTCCAAGCTTTTCAACACCATTGCTGGGCCTGCGGAAACTCCATGGGGCGTACAGCTTCGAAATCTTTTCCCCGAGGACGAGATCTGCCCAGCAAACAACGCGTCAAGGGCTCCACTGTTTGAGATGACGAACCTCGATGTTGCAAGGTCATCTCATGACCCAGGCGCGTCAATCATGCCACCCGCACTACCCAGATCCCAGCAAGACACGAGCGAAGATAACCATCTCAAGCAATTCAGGCAATATGAAGGACTATTTTACGAGAGATTCCACCCGTCCTCGCCGCTGCCACAGCAAGATTCCGCGTTCGCACCACAGGATTCGACCAATACGACCAATACTCAAGAAACAGGAAGCTTAGTGATTGATTTGGACGAAGACGACTTTTACGCGGACGATGTGGGCGTGTATTACGGGACGAATGGCGAGGACTCTGACGGTGATGCGCTGTCTGTCCCCGAGTCGTTGCCAGCCGAAACCCCCACCACAAGTTCGGAGGTCATCTCCCCGTATCCGTCTGAGCCGCAAGATTCTCCAGCCTCGTCTCCCCCTGCAGAGGCCACCGGCACTCAATCAGGACCCTCCGAGGCTTCTTCCGTCAAGAAATCGCAACAAGTCTCAGCCTCCGAAGCAGATGTTACCGACGCTCAGCCAAGCCCCTCAGAGGGACCTTCAGCTCCTACCGTCGCCATCGAAGACCAAGCAAGCACCGGCAGGAAGACTTCTTCTCGCAAGCGCCGCCTGTCCGAGTCAGAGGATCAACCTAACAAACGCCCTGCGTCCGAATCTAAAGTGCAGTCTACCGCGGTCGCCACTCAGGCTTCGCCCGCACCTGCGACTCCCTCTCCAGCCCCTCTTCCCGTGGCTGGTGTTGCTTCCAATCCAGCCGCGGTCGAGTGCGCGGCACCTTCTCGTACCTCCAGCGCAGGGGTACCTCAACAAGAGGCTTCGGAGACCGCCACCAACGCGACCCCGGCTGTCTCAGACGATGCAGTCTCTCATGCAACTACCGCTCCGCCTCCAACACGACAAATCCTGGTGAACTCAGATAACCACCATGGAAGCGCTAACGCGAACGCCAGCGATATTGTTCAGGCACCCAGGCCCAACCTCCAGCTTCCTGAATTCGCGCCGTCTTCCCGTTCTTCTAACGAGGGAGTAGATCGACGAGGCGCTCAAGAGGCCACGTCTGTCACCGGCGGCGTATTCATTCAAACCCCCGCCGCTCCTCTTCTTGCTCAACCCATTCCTGTCAACGCAAATCGCCGTGGTACGAATGCTGTTATTCCCAGCAACGTGCCCACCGGTTTGCCATTCGTTTCGCCACCCCTGGCCTCGAATCCCGATTCTGAAGCTCCGGCTCCTCGTGGTAAAAATCAGAAGAAGCAGGCCACAGGGAAGAAGGGCGCTAGTACCAGGGGTCAAGGTGGACGCGGCGCTGGTACCCAAAGACAGGGCCAAATGACTGTCCCACCGCCACCACTGGGGGGNTGCGATGCTTATGATCGATTTCAATGACGATAGTGCTGCGGAGCTCTTACTTCCTACGATCAACTCCTCTGAGTCTGCTGAGCCGTCCGGTTCAACGACGTCTACTGATACCTACGAAAAGAGGAAGATACCAAGTGCCTACGCGCTCTATCTGGGTGATACGAAACAGAGCGGCGCCCGTAGCTCTGCCGCGTGGAATGCGCTGCCCCAGAATGAGAAAAAGAAATATTATGATAAAGTCGCGCGTTTGACAATGGAGGAGGCCCAACGTGCAATGAACCATCGGAATCGCCAGTCTGCCTCAGCCTCCCATACCCCGTCGCCCGCTCCATCGGTACAGAGTGTTCAGGCACAAACAAATGCAGAGTCCTCTTCTGGTCCATCTACAGCACCTATGTCGAGTGCAGCTCAGTCTGGCCAGGATGGGCCTAGCGGTGGACAACAACAACAGCCTCAGGCACAGGAAATGCCTCCCATGGAACGATTTGCTCCGGCTCCGGCACCTTTCAACAGCTACCCGGCCGCTCACTACCCTACAGCTGGAGGTTACCAACAACCTCCCGCTAATGCTCACCAGGCGCCCTACATGGCACCTCCGGGATTTTTCCCTATGCAAGGCATGCCTATGGTTCCTCCTCCCTATGGTTGGGCCCACGCTCATCCGGGGTTCGGAATGCCTCCACATGTCGTTCAGCCTCATCCTCATCACCAGGTGAGTATAATTTGATTTCCGACTTCGATTGATTCTCTTGCTGACAGTGTATTGTTTTGTATAGCCGTTCCACGCTCCCTACTTTATGAACCAACCGCCGCCTGCTACGAATCACGCTCATGACGATAATGCTAACGCCAATGCGGGCCCAAGTGTGCCCGTTACGAATGCTAACGGTTCTTTCAACCCTCTTCCTCAGGGTGTAAGTCTCGTTGATCTCGATCCCTTAACCTCGCCAGCTGACCTTTTCTTTCTTCTCTTTTTACAGCCTCTTAACTACAACCACGCCGCTACGATCAACGCCAACGCTGCCGCGGGACCAAGCATGCCACCTGCAGCTAACAATGTCCCCTGGCCTCAAGATTCTCGTGCCTTGGCCCCAACGCCTTGGTATCCACACCACCCTGGATACTACCCTGGAAATGAAGGACCGACTGGGAGTAACTGGTTCGGCGACCACCCTCCTCGATCTGAGTAAGGATGGACGTCGAAGAGCAATTGTCGGGGTTGAGTTATCCGCCCCCTCGTGAAGGACCCCTGGGAGTAGCAGGACTGACGACCACCCTCCTCGAGTAAAGGGCGGACCTCGACGGACGATTTTCGGTTTTGATTTATCTTATTCATATTTGATTCATATCGTATCCCTTCGCATCATCTGCATCATCATCTTATTGTACATCTTGTACCATCGACTCATTCATGTTGTACTACTCCCATACTGTTGTACATCATGCATCATCTATCTCCTCTATGTATTCCATTCCTCTTGTATCGCACTGTTGTTGTTGCTCGTCGTTTATGCTTCCCTTTGTATTGTTGCTGTATTTCTGCTTTATTTTTCGCCCTGTTCGAAGTATATCTCGTTGTAATTCGCATTGTACCATACCGCAATGCTATCTCTTTATCCCTTACAGGATTGAAGCCGTAAATGAGTCTTACGTCATGAAAAAATCCCACTTAATCACGTCTCAATTAGATTCAGCTCCCGCATCGTAGACTTGGACGTAGACCCACTGAGGATGTTGTGAAATTTCGTCATCTTTGGACGCTGGAGCAGGCCTCAAACTTGCTAGGTATGCATTACACCCTTCAAGTTCCATGCTCTTCTTCTTTGTTGTGCCTGGGTTCGATGAAAATAAGTTGTACTTTAAACCAGCTCGTCGAAGTGGGAGTAACACCATAACATCATACCCAATTCAAGTTTTGGATTTGAATTATGTAGTCACTAGAGGAATCTCCATACTTTCAGGATGCCTATCAACCAGCGTACAACTTAATCCATCCTATCTTGGAGAGGTGGTGGATCAAAAGACCAAAAAAANTTATGGGGTCAATATTGAAATGTGGTGGACAAATCCGAATATGGGAGGGGGCGGCTAACGAAGGCTGTGAGGAACTCGGGGCCTCGAGCCAACAGGCGTGCTGCCTCGAGGCCAGCACCCTCAACAGCTTTCTCGACGCCCGTCACCCTGTCGCCCTCCACACATGCCTCCAACATCCAAGAGGAACTCTATCAGGTCTTGGTTTCGATCTTCTTTCTTGAGAAGAAAACGACATGCTGGCTACGAACAAANTTTCCGGTTCGGAAGATTGCCCAAACCAACGATCGAGCAAAGCTCAGAGCTCCGAGTCGTCTGGAGAGTCTACAGCTTACAATCCGCGACCATCTTCTATTTCGGTTCCAGATACAACTTCGCTATTTCGCAATGCCAATAGGTTTGTTGTCCAGCGCTTGTATGTGGATGCCACACACCCCAGATCCAATACCGTTGACACTGGTGAGGCTTCCAATCCTATTTTCCAGAAAATTCTTTTCTCAAAAAGCTTTGCTCCTCAAAAATGAAGGCTGGGAGAGGTTGATGCAAGAGACCTCACCAAATGCCTTGTACAACTCAAGGCATCGTTTTGCGCCTCCAAAATGCGACGAAGATACCCGCGTCGATGTTACCGAGGAAGTAATGGACTGGATCCAAGATCGTGAAGCGCCCACCCGAATACTCTGCATGACCGGTGCAGCAGGGTCTGGGAAGTCGGCACTACAGCAAACGATTGCTGAGCGCTGCTCCCGACTGGACATTCTGGCTTCCACATTCTTTTTCTCCACCTCGGATCCCACTCGAAACACTGTTTTGAATGTCATACCAACCATAGCATATCAGATGGGCATCAGTAACCCGAATATCAAGCAAGTCATAGGAGAAAAAGTCGCGAACGATCCCCTCATTTTTTCCAAATCTCTCGAAACTCAATTGAACGCCCTCATTGTGGACCCTGTCGAGCGCCTATTGGTGGAAGGAAGATATGACGTCAGCCACCTTCAATATGCCATTTTAATTGATGGCTTGGACGAGTGCTCCAACGAAGACGACCAGGCAGCGCTCCTTGCTGCCCTCAAGGAGTGTCTTCTGGACTGGCGAAATTCGCCCTTTCGCCTATTTGTTTCCAGCCGACCGGAATGGGCTATACGCAGTGCACTCGATGCCAACGCTGGGGGTTATCTTCACAAAGTCGCTCATCATATCCCTTTAAGCGACAAATACGACGCGACATCCGACATTCGCCAGGTTTTGTGGAGGAGGCTTCGACAACTCCAAAGTCGGAATCGGCGAAGTCATTCTACACTGTGGCCCACCAAAGAAGACGTCGAAGCCCTGGTTGTGGCAGCGTCCGGGCAATTCATATACGCTGCAACCGTCCTCAAATACATTTCAGAGCGTCGAGGATCCCCTGTGGATCGACTTCGTACGGTTTTAGCGTGGACATCGGCAGACAATGAAGACGCTGCAAACCCCCTGTCTCCTCTAGACCGACTATACACCAACATCCTGTCCAACGCCAAAAGAGCATACGAAGCGGTAGGCACCGATAACGACTATGACAACTTTCTTTTGATCCTCAGGACATACGAGCTGATTGGCTCCACGGGCCCTTGGCACTCAATCAAGCTTCCTGTCCACGTCTTGGGACCTGTCCTACACCTAGACGAGACAACACACGAAGTTCTGATATCCGATCTACACTCGCTCGTTACCACGGAAGAGACTGCACCTGGAGAGGTTTTCCTACGGTTTTACCATAAATCGTTCCTCGACTTCTTCAACGACGAGACCCGAGCAAAATCACTTTTTATTCCGAAGTCAAGGGTAGACGAGTGGATCTCCCTGTGCTGCATAGAACACATAGTGCAATTTCCGATCGATGCAGGTACGCAGTCTTTGTCATTCCAACGCATTTGCAGCTCTGACGTCTAAGTCCTCTCTTTTCTGTCGGTGACAGTTGCAGACATTGCTCGTAGCTCCACCAGTAAAATTGAAGGAGACGACTTCGAAACATTCACTCGCTCTTACTCGCTGCCGTCTTCATCGAAATCGTCATCCCTACAAAATCAAGCCAGTGTCCACCAACTTACCCCAACTCTCCGAGCACAGCTATTGTATCTCACTAGCCAAGGTGGCCTAGAAAAGGTCGACGATTGGTTAGCAGGTTACAAACATATCAAGGGATACACACAGCACTACAAAAACATGGTAGACCGCTGGACAGACCTCACCGGGCTTTTGCTCAGCCAGCTTGGGGTGAGTCGACCAAATAAGTCTATCTGCAGCTAAAAGTGGCTCAATTTTGATCGACACACCGTGTTTAGTATGTTGAACCAAGCCTGCTGGCTGTCATCTCAAAGTATCAGATGAAATGGAAGCGGGAAGGAGAACTTGCTCTGAAGAAACTGCAAGACGAAAGGAGGTCTCCCTTAGCACCGAAACTGCACCGCAAGGCTATTTTTACAAGAGGGAAGGAAATCTCTGCGTGACGTCTTTTCTATGCACTACCTTGAGTGACTACGGACATGTTTCGTTCTACTACGAGCGCCTGATTCAGTAGGAAAACGTTTGAAATGTTACAGATTGCCCTCTCCTTCGCCTCGCGTCTCTGGGTTACTTTGCATGCGGACCAAGTTCTCCGTTCCTCTTCGATCAGATCTGAGAATCACTCATTTATTTCTCGCAATGAATAGAGACACCTTCAGAGTATCCTAAGTTTGAAGTAGAGTGTTCACATAGCCTTAAGGCAGGAAAGTTCGTGATACTGTTGAACGGGACCACAGTCAGTATTTATTCTCGAGATCAACGATAAGTCGTCCGTCCGGGTCAAGAGTCCCGCCTCTTCTGGTACTCGTCCAACTTTTCTTGCATCAACTTATACTGAGCATACTTCGCTTGAGACTTAGAAGGCGCAGGCACAAAACTCACAACCTCGTCAATGCGAAGCTCGCAGCCAGGCCATGTGTTACCGGGCCCAACCTTCACCGTCAGCAACTCTCGACTGCAGCACGGCCTGCATCGCTACCACGTTTTTGTAGATTTTGCCTTTTAGTTCGAGTACTCTGTCTGTGAAGAAGAGTCAATTCTCCAAGCCAGGCAGTACCGAAGTCAACAGGAGGATTGATGTTTTTATGAACCAACAGCCGCCAATGCGAGCCCAAGTGTGCCAGTTACGAACGCTAATGGTTTCTCCAGCCCTCTTCCTCAAGGCATAAGTCTCGACGGTCTCTATACATTGAGTTCTGCACCTTGATATTGCCAGCTGAGCATCCCTCTTGTTTCTTTCTGCAGGTCCTCGACTACTATCACGACGCTATGGTGAACATTCTATGACATCAAGATCCTCGTTATTTGGTTCCGACACCTTTATACCCGGACTACCCTGGACGCGACTCTAATGAAGAACCGACTAGGAGTAACTGGTCCAGCGATCACCCTCCCCAATATGAATAAAGGGCTGACGTCGATCGGAAGAGCGATTTTCGGGGTTGAATTATCCGCCCCTCATGAAGGCCCCTGGGGGTAATAGGACTGACGACCCTTTTCTCCGCGACTAAAGGATGGCCGTCGACGCACGATTTTCGGCTTTTATTTATCTTCTCGATGATTCATATTTAATTCATATCCCCCCCCTCGGTCCGAGTAAAGGATGGAGGTGGACTGAGCAGTCGGCTTTGATTTACTTAAACCTTTCCGTCGAGGGTTCAACAGAGTGAGGCTCGCCGGAATCGTTGAATGAGATCCTTACATGTAGCTCCGGTGCCGTGAAAAAGCATGCAGCTTAGGTGTGTCTGGCCTAGCTTGACTTGAAAGGAATTGCTAACTGGATTTTGGCCTGCATCTTGGTAGATATGGCCAGGTGTGTTGCTGCCATCGACGCGGAGCTCGACGAAGCTGATGGCGAAGTGTACCCGACGGCCGACGCCGACAGCGATGAAAGCTGATGTAATGCTCGACGCCGACATTTTTCTCTTCCTGCCTCCTGCTTGCCTCTAGCGACATCTCACCTGTTTGTCTACGCCTCGTTCGTTGCCCGTTTCTCGCTCTAACCATGCCTCTACACTCTGTCGTCACCTGAGGGATGTGATGTGCTGCTTCCCATTTCCGAGTCGGCGTCCTCGGTACCGTATCGTCTTGAACGTTGTCGGATGGTCAGGTTGCTGCCGTGGCCTTCTTGGTTGTGGTAACTTGTGGAGTTCTGTCTTCCGGGCGCCGAAAAGAGCCTATTCTCCAAACTTCTTCTCTCCCGTGGTCTAGATGTACATGGAAGCGGTGAAGCCGGCCGTAAATCCCCTCGGCTCCATGATTCAGTGGGTGCGTACCAAGTTCTTTTTCTTGCGCTTTTCGTTCTGTTTTTTGGCTTCATCTGATGAAAAAGAGTATTACTCGAAACCCAGCTCGTCGAGGCGGGAGTAACGCCCCAACATGCCTTTGAGAGAACGTTTTTTTCTGATTTTTACGCGACTGTTTGATTAAAATACGACATTCATTTATTCTATACACGAGCTCCATCGCTGACTGTTTCTCGTTAAATTCTAGGGCGCGTAACCAAGAGAGCCCAGCGATGCGGCTCCTAAGCTTTGTACCACTCAATTTCGGCGATGACGGTATGACGGGTGTGTGTGTACCCTCGATTTTCGAACCCCTCTTCTGCTACTCCGACAGTGTGGGGTGCCCAGACTCGGTGCACGAGTCTACCCACTCGTCCCACGCGTAAACAGGCCTTGTTTATTTTGATGTTTGTACACCCTGGTTTATACCTGCCTAAAATCCAATCAAACCGTGCTGCCATGTCTCCCCGTCCGTCTATAATCAACGATCGGACGCCATGTTGTGCCCACTCGCTCGGCCACAACTGGGTGGCTATGATCCTTCCATGCTCTTTCCGAATCTCCGTCGTTCTTTGGACCTGTTGACTGGGTGCTTATTGTCCTTTTTAAGAAATTGGAATTGCTATGGCTATGTTACAGGCCTCCCTGCGTCTGGCCCACGAGTTTCTCCTTCTGCAATGTACGTAAACAAAGTGAGGGCATTAAGGTTCTGACCAGAGATAAGGCGGTATGTATAAGTATTTCAAATTGCACGCAGTTTAGTCGTGGCCATTGATTTCTTTGAGAACACAAAAACCGTTTTCTGTTCGTGGCGTGTGCACTGTGGGGTTCGCCGTGTCAATACATTCGCATTGTTTAAATGTCCGTGGTGTGATCCCCGACCGACTCCACATTCACAGCCGCGAACATTTCCAGGGTCCTCGAACAAATAGTCAGAAATGACATGACATGCTGAATGTATGAGCGGCTTCCCCCCACTTCTTCATATGGGCTGTCGGTTCTTCGAAGGTCGGTGGTTGTGTGCGGTTTGGTTATCTCCCCTTCTTTCTTCACACAAGGATGTGAAGAGTGAACGACTCGGTGCCAGATGACGGAATGGATCGCGAATTTAGACGACTGCGACCTCCCCGGTGAGAGGGTGAGAGAGAAACAGGCGAAATCGACTAGGGTGAAGTAACAACTTACGTTGACCCTCGAACTATCACCCAGCGACGGGCCCCGTTCAACTGAACAAGCTACGGTTATCACATTTCCGAATCCTTTTTCTCTTCGAGATAGACTGTACTGGGAACTTGGCGGGAGTCATTTGAATGGAAATATACATATGAAGTATGTTACTGATCTATATCGCGAACCGTTTCGGCTGGCCGCTGCCGATTGGATTGGATTGGACGAAAGCGTCATCAGGGTTTCATGCGCCCATGTCATTTCATATCAATTGTTTGTCGAGTGAGCCAAAAATGAGGGAAGGAAGATCGGACGAGAACAAACACTGAACAAGGGTTGAGCGTGTCGTGTGCTAAAAATACCGAGGAAGGGGAAGACCCTTGTGAGGGAATCGGGTCGACATAATTAGGTGGCCGGACGAAGTAACATGTTACTTTCTAGGAACCGAGCAGGGAAATGAAGACGGGGCAGGCTGAGCGGTAAGTATAGCTGGGGTTGAAATTTGCGAATTAGTAGCACGAGGCCTGAGGCAGGGTCGACGGAAGTGAACCAAGGGGAGTGTCATGAGAGATCAGGACTTTGTGATACGGTACGCAAGCGACAGTCTTTATCGATGTTCGATGTTCTGATTCGCCTAAGCGCTATCATAGAGATCGCGACATTTGTGGGCATCGTTGATGTTGAAAACGGTCACCGGAACGAAAGTTCGGGGTGACCCGGCGATAATCTTTGCAGTGGGATGATGAAGCGGGGGTATAACGGAAGGTTGCCTGCAGGTTTGTGTGAGCCCATGTCCTGGTAGTTCGGAATTCGGCGGAGGATGAAATTGGAAGGGGTAAAGCGATTGTTAGAGGGCCTTGAAAAACAGCCTTTCGCCATGCTCCCCCAGTAAAGACAGCGCCCTCGTTTGAGGGTGCGGATCAGATGGTCAGGCGGACGAGGTTACTCCTTCGAACATTTGCTTTTCATTCGGATTCGGAATGAGAGCGAACGCGTAACCGTCGCGCCTTTTCAACTCGAAAGAAGACTTGCGGGCCGAGAAGACACCAGATCGCACTGATGGGAGAAATCCGAAGACTATGTCGGAGCTAGCGAGATACCCGGGCGACAGAAAGCGATTGAATAGATAGCTGTGTGGTTGTATTGACCAAGAGATTTTATGTGTCGACGGGGCAGCGAGGATGCGCCAGGCTCAGGCCGCAAGCCCCTCCCTGGCGAGCTTGTTGGAAGTGATCGGAGATATAGGCTTCCAACGCAGTTGCGACGCGATATTGGAAATGAGCAGGGATGATTCGCAGGACCCATGCAGCTGGCGAGGGTGGCGATCTCCGACAAGAGTCGAGGCTGGGTGACACGGTCCATTGGCAGACCACCGCCGTGGGCAAGTCTTCCCGAAGCGGACAGGCACGTGGGGTTGCCCCGTTTGCGGNCCAGCGTTCCATCTCCGCGATAATGCTCTCTGGCAGACGGACAGAGGCGCCGACGTTTCTTCCAAGGGCTTTGCTCCCAACATCCATCTCCTGCCTGCGTCTTCGGGCTCTCCTCTGCCATGAACGGTGTCCACGATCCCTCCAAGAAAACCTCAATATTCTCCCTGCTCAACCATCCACCGGCAGATGCAGCCAGCATCACCCCGGGCGCCTCCAGGGTAGGCCATATGTCGACCAGCATTGTTTCTGCCGCTGTAAACCATCGTCAGCTGCCGCATGGCCATCAGCCTCTGGGAATTGCTAGCACAGCTACTGCACCGTACCCGCAAGGCTCTACATATCACCTCAGTACTGCCAAGTGGGATGACTCCAGCAGTCCTGCCACCAAAATGAGCTCGCAGGACACCCCTTCCACGCACAACAACGGGGCCGATCGCTGGACAAGTAAGACAAGGTCTTGGAACGGGGAAAGGGGCGTTCAGACCACGTCTGCGGTCTCCAGCGCTCCCGTTAGCCCGCCGTCTGGCATCTATTCCAGCTCTCAAAGCCCCAGCCGGCCTCATCAACAGCATCCCTTTCCCTCGGTGCAGTCCTCTGAAAGACACCCAAACAACCCTCCATCGCCCACAACAAGGCCCCGGGCAAGCAGTCTTCAAGCAATGACGGCCATCGAGCCCAATGGACAGGTTTGGCAGTCTTCGCATGAGCCCRGTGCTAACCTTTCATACGGTCCACCTGTTCTTCCACCTATACACCCCGAGCCTCGCCCTGGTGAGCATCTCCCACTTCCAACCCTACCGATCGGCCCTGCGYGTATTTTATGCTCACCCACTCGCTTGTTGATCTTTCGCAGTATCGAATGGTCTCCAATCGCAAGGTCAGTCCTCTGATTCGGCGACGATTCGTTCAGAAGGTCCGCAACTGACCCAATCACAATCCAAACCCCGTTCCTCTGCCACTCCGAAAAATGGTCCCACAGCTGTTTACCAAAACCAAGGTGATGATCAGCCACAAGCCTCGGGTGAGTGTCATRTTCTTTTCTGACAGTGACAYTGCTGATAGCGAGAATGGCCGTTTCAGAATGGCAGCACTCTGAACGTGCCTCTGTCCGATTAGCAGTCCGAACGATGATGGCCTACCCTATGCCTCCGCCGTATTACGTTGCCACCGCGCCAGCACCTTTTCCAGTTCTGGTGCCTGTGGCCACGACAAGCCACTCGGCTTCCCCTCGTCCGCAAGCCTCAATGCCACCGCCGCCGCCCCAGCAGCATCCTCATGCTTCGGAGCAATCCCAATCTGAACAGCAACCGAGCTCATCTCTGAAACGGCAACTACCGGAAGATGAGGCATATTCTTCAGCACCGAAAGCAAAGCGTCCAGCGAAGGCGAAGGCAAAAGTTGGTCCTGATGGTACTCCAGGTGAGTAATCGTCGCTAAGCAAGCGATACTTCCTTCATTCCTTTGTTTGCCGTACTTGACCTATTTCTGACGTATCGTTCGCTACGTAGCCCCTCCCTCCAAGCGTGGTTTCAATGCAAAGAAACGAAACGAGGCCGCACAGATCGCGGCACAGAACGGTAAGCAATCTGTTCACCTCTTCTTGAAACTTCATGCCATTGGGTTATTTAGCTCAACTAGCYTCTACGGCATCGGTAGATGGAAAGGGAAAAGCCAAAGCCCCCGATCGTGAGTTTATAGTTTCCACTATTTCGAATTCCGCATTCCCTTTATCCTGCGTTCACTTGCTCTTCGTCCCTCGACATTTTTCACCCTCTTTTTTNCGTGTCCACGGGAAACGTAAACTTTGATCGACATATGCTTCTTGCCATGCATGGTACTAATGAGTCTATCATCTCACAGCGCGGYCCTCAGCCAGTGGAGAAGGTACCAACTCACCCCCTCCCGCTCAGACATCTTCAAATGGCATAAACCAAGAGCTCCAGTTCGCCCGCTGCATGTCGAACCGTTACCGCAAAGAGGAATTCCCTCGTTGYGTTTCATGTACAAGGCGATGGGCAGGCGATACYTGYCGCTTCCAAGGCATTCGTTGCTTCGTCAAAGACAAGCAGCACATYGTTGGTGTGACGTTCAAGAATGCGAAGCCTCATGACGCTCCAGACTTGGAATTCCCGAAAAGCTGGAACGTGGCCTTGAACCAGGAACATATCGACCGGTGCAAAGTGAGTTTAAATCTCCCTTAATTTATATCGCCCACTTCCATTTTTGCGTCACATACCTGGGGTTTGAGTTCTGACCCTGGTTTTGGCATGGACAGAAAGTTATTGCCAAGGCCCTTCTATCAACCTTGAAGGCRGAGCGTGATCAYCTGAATCTGGACGATCTTATCAGACGAGCTCGGGAGAGCGAAGTTCGTGTGACTTGTGGTAAGTGTTGTTTTTCAATTCATTCAATCGTCCTGTCATCTTCCATCAATTACGATAACCCATCTCTTTGTCGTCTCGCCATCACCCGGCTTCTCTGCACGCTGGGTTCGATTTTGTCCCCCTTCACTTCTCACCTTATCCCCCTCCCAATTCAAACCTCCATCGATCATCTGTGTCAATGTGATGATAACCTCTGATCACCCGCCTTCCCGCCTGTCACAGATACTTGCATGACGTCAATATTCTCGTCTTCATGGATGTGCCGATTATGTGGACGGGAAGCTTGCGCCGACTGTTTCGCTCAAGTCCGCGAGTTGACGGAAGAYCGACCAGGGGCYACTCCCGCTGAACTTGCCGAGATGCAGAAGAAGAGGGAGAARCATGCCCATAGCAACCCGTTCTTCCTTAGCTGTACSAGRAGGAACGAACACCAGGCTAGCAGCTTCTCCCCCATGTCAAGATTCTTCGCGGAGGAGYTGGACGAGGCAATCAAGGAGATGGAGGAGATTGTCGCGAAGGGTGGTTCTACRGAGTCGGAGGAGAATGGTACTGGGAACCGTTCCAAGCCGAATTCGACTGCAGCTGCTCCTCCTCCCGCAGGTTCGGGGGCTCCACCTACGGTCGCTGGGGAGGCGAATGGTGCCGCAGAAGCCAGTGAGGCCAYGAACTGGAGTGACGTCTTCAAATCGAAGGCGGTTCAGCGAGGGCTTCTGCCGTCGTCGCTGTTGCCGGCGGGAACTGCTGGAGAATCCTACGTCCCACCCAAGCTTTCCGAATCCATCGCTTCGACCCCGTATTACAAGATCTACCGCTACTCCGACAACGAGCTCACAGACGTCGACAGCGCAGAGAAATTCGCAAAGATCTGGGCATATGGCGAGCCTTTGGTGGTGGCCAACGTCTTGAACAAATTCCAGCTCGAATGGACGCCGGCGTACTTCATCCAGGAGTTTGGAGATCGGGAGTGTTTGATCACGGAGTGCGAGCAGGATGCGAACAAGAAGACGACGGTGAARGAGTTCTTTGGCCAGTTTGGCAAGTACGCCGATCGCAAACAGGAAGTATGGAAGCTCAAGGTGAGAAGCTGTGACGTGTGCTCTTTGRTTTTTATATATATACCCCACTGTCAAGGAAAGCTCACTAACTCNCAAYTCAATCTGTCCCATAGGATTGGCCACCGTCTGCGGACTTCAAGACTGCGTTTCCAAAGTTGTACAAGGACTTTAGTGAAGCTGTTCCGGTTCCTGATTACGTCCGTCGAGATGGTGTCTACAATATTGGGTCGCATTTCCCATCAAACGTTGTGAAGCCWGATCTCGGTGAGTAAATAWRACATCGTTCGTTTCCTCTAGCGTGGCTCGGCCAGTGCGCTGGTTAAGCTCAGGCTCGAATTCGTCGACGATACTGACTCGCTTTTTCCAGGTCCAAAGATGTATAACGCTTGGGCGGCGAGCCAGAACCCGGGATGCAAGGGATCGACGCGCCTGCATATGGATATGGCCGATGCGATGAACATTATGCTTTATGCTGCCGATTGTCCCGACGGCTCGCCTGGATGTGCGGTTTGGGACATCTACCGCGCGGAGGATTCGGATAAGATTCGTAATTTCCTGCGGAAGAGACATGCTCTCGGCCCTCACTACGACCCTATCCATGGCCAGCAATATTATTTGGACGACGCTCTGAGAGCGCAGTTGTATAAGGACACCGGTGTTTGCAGCTTCCGCGTGTATCAGAGGCCTGGAGAGGCTATCTTTATCCCTGCTGGTTGCGCACATCAGGTTCGTGACGCGTCGGCTATGACGATCCTGCATTCGCTGATAGCTGCCTCTTTATAGGTCTCGAACCTGGCCGATTCCATCAAGATCGCCATCGACTATGTCAGCCCGGAGAATATTAATCGCTGCGCCAAGTTGACGAAGGAGTTCCGCGAGCAGAACAAGAGCAAGGTGTGGAAGGAGGATATCCTGCAGCTGAAGACGATGATGTGGTATGCGTGGCTATCGTGCTGCAGGCAGGAGAAGGTCCTTCGAGGAGAGGCTGTCGGCGACCACACGAACAATTCTATTCCGAAAGTCGGCTCGAAGAGACGTGCAGATGGTACTCAAGTACCTTTGAATTCGACAACGACGAAACCCTTGTCCTCCGCTGGTCGGTCTAACTAATGTGTATCAACAACTATCTTTCTATCTTTCATATCCTTTCATTATCATCTTCAAGCTTCGCCATCCGCAATGTTCGCTCTGCATAACACGAAAAATACCAGTCGACACTTGGGATCACCCTCATCATGCCCATCCCTTTTCTTTGCATCATTCACGCTATTTGATATCTCGACACAATTACCTATACATGCCTTTCTTATCCCACTGTTGCACATTATCTTCAGCAAGGACATTTGCACGGTTAACGTTAACATACCAATGTACAATATGCCAGGCTTGTGTTTTTGACAATCACGAATTCATTCGCATCTGCAGAGTAGACATGGACCAGACGAGTCCCGAGACCCAGCGGTCCGGACGTCCATCAGTCACGTTTTCCCCCGGTCCCAGCTACTCCATCGCGTCACGGAGGTCCCAGCCAGCGTCGAGACTGGTTTCGGCTCCCAACTCTGGTCTTTCATATCTCTCTCTCGTTGACATTCTGCTGAATCTGCACGTTCAGCGTCGCCATTCCAGATTACCAGCTATAGCTGGTGAGGTATGAGCGGTAACTCGAAAATACCGCGACAGCCAGCGAGTTTCTTTCCGTCAACCGCTATTGTGCGTCATTTCTCCCCTGCTGACTGACTGCTGGCGTATTTGCAATGCTGATACTTTGGCTCTTTCGCGGTGCATCATCTGTAGGACCATGCTGTCGCAGGACTGGGTGCAGGTGTCGTTACGACACTATGTATGAACCCACTCGACTTGCTGAAGATCAAGTTCCAAGTCAATACGGGCAAGCCAGTCGGGACGATCGGAAAGCAAATGTGGCTATCGCTCAAGCAAGTTCAGCAGACCCAAGGATGGAAGGGACTGTACAGAGGGATTGGGCCCAACATAGCAGGGAACGCTTCGAGCTGGGGGTTGTACTTTCTCTTGTACGTCATTCCTGAGCTTTTGGTGGAATATGCTCGGAACTCATATTTCGACCCCCCCCCCCTTCATTTGTCGTGGCATCTCTCTAGTTACAACATGCTCAAAAAACAAGCTTCTGGAGGGGATATAACGAAACCATTGACTGCGACCGAGTATCTCGTTTGCTCGGCGGAAGCAAGTACGCGGGGTTCACTCACTCCGGAATTACAACACATAGCTGACGCCAGTAACTCTTAGGTGCCGTTACAGCAGTCATAACCAATCCATTCTGGTTGATCCGGGTGAGGATGTTTGCGACAACTGCAGATTCTCCGAACGCGTATCGAGGACTTTGGCGTGAGTTACGCGTTTTACCAATCAAGTCTCGATGTACTCATGGTCACCGCAGATGGTCTTTCTTCAATTACAAAGAATGAAGGCGTGCCAGGCCTATTTCGCGGAACCATGCTTGCGCTTGTCGGTGTTGGGAATGGAGCAATTCAATTCATGGCCTACGAGAAGATGAAAGCGTGGGGATTCGAGCGGAAACGGCGGAAGGCAGAGCGGGAGGGCAAATCGTTCGATGTGCACATGGCGAAACTGGTATGTCAGCTCCTGCCACTGTCGTACTGCCTATCATCTCACACCTCTTTTTCAGTCCAACCTGACCTATTCGGCTATGTCGATATCGAGTAAGCT
Source organism: Candolleomyces eurysporus (assembly GCA_027579435.1). Taxonomy (NCBI): domain Eukaryota; kingdom Fungi; phylum Basidiomycota; class Agaricomycetes; order Agaricales; family Psathyrellaceae; genus Candolleomyces; species Candolleomyces eurysporus. Next base: position 58,635 of record JANBPK010000868.1, on the reverse strand, counting down.
CATCGCGCTTTCCGCTACCTATCCGTACCAGGTTATCCGTTCAAGGGTGCAGGTAACTCCACCACTCGTACTCTTTGACGTTTCTCCTGCTGATGAACTGTGTTCAGAACAATGGGCCTGGTCAACTCCAGAAAGAGTTCCCTAACATACCCACAACCATCAAAAGGACATGGGTAAACGAGGGTATCAAAGGTTTCTACCGCGGTCTCGGCACGAGTCTTGTCCGTGTTCTGCCTGGAACCTGTGTTACCTTCGTCGTCTACGAAAATCTTGCGTGGTTACTCAGGACATCTGCTGCAGCACGAGACCGACCGCAGGAACCGGAAGCATGAAGACGATATATTCAGCAGAGATATTCTACATCTACATCCGATGCTGACACATTAGACGGGTCGGGTTCAAGAGATATTGGGACTAGAATACCATTCTATACGTTTATACTTAATCGTAATATACCTTGCAACGTTCTCATTCGCGTCTCTCCTCGAAGGCGGGGGCAGCCTACGAGTAAAAGTACAAAGAAATTTACCATTGACACTCCTCTCACATAAACTTTCTAAATGCTTTTGGTCAAACTGCCACTGATATCGAGCGAGTCTGAAGGCCCTATCACTCTATCTTTCCTCTGAATGACACCGTCGTTACTGAAACGAGAAGCAGGGTTTATAGTCCAACGCAAATATAGAAGGAGGCTGGCTAAATCAGGAAGGCGACTCGGAAGAGCGAGCAAAATCAACCAATCATTGATAGCTACATGCCGACGGTATTAAATCTTGCCAATCAACAAATTCCTAACCATCTCCCGCAGAGTAATCCTGACAGTCCTATAAAGTGTGAGGAAATCCAAGGTAGAGGTGAAAGTATCCGCGAAGCCAAACGGCAGCATGGGTGGAATCCATCCTAACACGATCCGGGTCCCACCGGTCAGCAAGCAGATAGAAAAAGAGGGTTGGAGTATCTCACCTCTGGCGTACTCCAAAGCGAAGCAACCTTCATGCATCTTGTACTGTCTAACCGTTCCCCGAGGCATGTAATTAACCGACCCTGGGCCGTACCTGGCCGATTTCAACTGACCAGGCTCGAACGCCCACTGCTCGCCTTCGAGGATGTAGAAATAATCATCAGCGGTGTGCTGACCTGAGTGACCTTCTGTTCCAAGGGGAGTTCCAAAGATAATGAGGTACTCGGTGATACTGGCGTGGATAATGTACATGGCGCCCATCGCGCCACCGGCGTTGTTGAACATCCATTCGTTTACGTCCATGTTGAGGCGGATGCGGGAAGAGGGGTAGGTCTCAGTGAGGGTGGAGACAATATGTTGGATGGCTCCTGCCGTGTCGTTTGAAGAGGCCAGGGCTGATTTGGCGACTTGGTGGAGGGTGTCGGGGTCAAAGACGTACCACTGACTCTGTAAATTGAGGCGGTCAAATTTACGGCGAAGAGCGAGAAAAAGAAAGGAATTAGGATGAGAGGCACCCCTGACCTTGATTCCGTCGAGCCACTGGCAAAGGACCCAGCTGAGGATAACAAAAACGGTGATTGCAGACCATTTCAGACTTGGAATGGATGGCGTTGGGGTTGAGCTCGTTTGAGACTCGTTCTTGGAGACAGACTGGGTCTTCATCTTCTCTTAACGGATTCTGGGTCTCCCAAACTACTCCAATAAATATGAGAGCTGCAATAGAATATTCCCAAAGGCACTCATATTCGACTCGTACGATATGTTGATAATTGTGTAAGTTAGTAAGACAAAGCTGGCCTGATTTTCTGGATTAAGAAAGCGCGCGCGCAGTCTGGTGGAATTGTCAAGCAACGATCAAGGCCAAGGCCCGGCTTCGCCGTCTTTGGAGAATCCTTCGTGAAAACGCTGACGGAATAAAACTCTGCATTTCGGTGGCAAACTCACGGCAGTGGAATAGCAGTGATTGTGATTGAGGGGACTACTAGAAGTACAAGGTGTTAGGGACAAATGTCCAAGCAGGAGAACAAATACTATACAGTTCCTAGATTTTTGTTTCCGTGGAGGCAGTTGACGCCGTCAACTTCTTAACCTCCTCTTCCAACAGAGCTACTCGGACCTTTGTCAACGCTACATCTAGAACGACGGATCCATCGTCCAGCCTCCCAGCAATATAAATGGCATTGGTGAACAACACCTCCGTGGGCGTAAGCTGATACCGGTACCCACACAGCGTTCGCTTCGCCCCAGTTGCCGACCAATCGGATTCCAATATTCTCGACGCAGATACGTTAGAAACTGTCAAGCTGTCGTACGCGTCTGGATGGCTTGGGAACAGAAGGGTGGGCAGTTTGACTAATTTGTATGCTGCGACGATGTGATCTTTGGAAAGACCCAGCCTCGAGGTGGCGAAGAGGTCTGTGAGGTCGTGCAGAGTGGATGAGCGAACTTCGGCTACGGAGAGGATCGGATAGGGGAGGGGCATGAACGCGTTGTGAGTGTATGATGCGATGGGATCGCTCGGCGTTTGTTCTTTTGCCAATAGCGACCGGAAAGCAGCGAAATTTGAGCAGTGTACACGAGTTTCGGGGGAAATCCCAGATGCATAGATGGTCTAGATAATTGATTGTCGTCAGATGGGGACTTCCGTGTAGCCGCGATGCGCGTACCTTGCAAGCCCATGCCACAAGAATGTCACCGGAAGTGGTATGATCCGCCTGTTTGCCTTCCTTCCGAAGAGCGTCTTTAACACCGTCGATGAGGTATGCAAATGCATCCTTTGGCAAGAGAATGATCCGTCGATCTGCACCGTTCCACCACTTCTCCCGAAGGTGCCATGCAACCAACTTGAGGAATCCACTTAAACCCAGGGCCGAATAACCTTTGTATTCCTGGAGCTCCTTCGAAGGGTTAGCCTCGCACCGTTTCTCCTCCTCATTGAGCACTTGCGCCAACGGGTTAACGTTAAGACCTTCGGCCGGTAGAGGCGGAGGAACCCATGCTTCTCCGTTTAGCTCTGCGACAAGCGCCCGCATCACGTATGCAGCGCCGACCCCATCAAAGATGCCGTGGGACCGCGCGAACCCGATTCCGGTGTATGCCTGTCCATTATTCGCGGATGCGGGGAAGTAGGTGAGGTGCCAACAGGTCAGAGGATGCTGGGATGATTCCCAGGCCGTGTATTGTCGAGGAGTCGATTGATGGATGAACATGGAAGGAGGAAGGGAAGCGGAGACTTGGGGTATTGGTATCGAGGTGTATGTTGAGAGAGGGAGCTCGGACATTGCAGTGGTCAGTGCGAAGGCTTTGTAGTCGGACGGAAGCGGACCCAGGGGTATTCTGATATACCACTTAGTTGCCTAGTGAGGGGATGAAGGTCAGCAGGAACTTGAAGATAGTAGAACCAGCCGCTCCGGCTTCTACAGCTGCTCACATTTTCCTCTTGGATGGATTGAACCCGACCGGCAAGCATACGCCATTTATTTGTCACTCCTCGTAGAGCCCCTTCCAGCTTCTGGGCGTCGACGAAACCTTCAACTAACCAGCCCGTCACAAACGTAGTGCGCTCGAAAAGACGGTCGAACGCAGTGAGCGGAAACAATGCGGAAGGCTCGAGCGCGGAAGCAGACATTGTCGTCGACGTCGATGTGGGTAAATGAGAAACGAGAAGTAAGGTGCGGGGCCCGAGGGACTCTTCAACTTATTCTATTTGAGTGCCGTTTAACGAGGGACATCCGCGATCATTGCCTTTTGAACATGTGTAGTGTTCTCACACTACCTCCTGAATTACATTGATCAGTGCGACAGTGACATATTATGACATATGAATATGTATTTGGAACATTCGAAGGGAGGCAGCGTCAGCATGGTAACATTCGACGATCAAAGCGGGCGGGGGACGGAACCAGGGGATGAGACCGGCTGACCTGTGTGGTTTGAAGTTGCAGAAAGAGGATACGTGTACACATAGTAGGGTACGGCACAAGGAGTCGTCTTGGGTCACCCCATGGCCACCAAATTAAGATCCCGTCGGAATGGGCTTTACAGTTTGCGCTTGCCGTCGGGAACCGGTACCGGTAATTATAGCTCGCCGAATGGGATGATGWWGTTGAAACGAACAAGTGACGACATGGGCGAACATCTCACCGGTCTGCCCAAGTTGTTCCAATGCATCACCGTTGGCATTGGTAGGCAGAGTGTGGGTCGAGCAAAGCATGCGTGTAGATCCGGCGTAGTAGCCTGCTAACTCATAGGCTAGGTGCTTCGTGTGAGGAAACCATATTTGGCATGCTGAAGCGCTTATCGGGGAAGCGCTGTTCCTCCGAAGAGACTCACGAAGAGACTGTTCGCAACAGGACTCGTTGATGCAAAACTATCTTGAAATCTTGAAAGTTCGCTCATAGGGGCTCATATGACCTGGAGCCGAGTATATACCCCCAGGACGGGTCATTTTCAACTTTGATTAGCCACGATGCTCAAATGGTTATGAAGTAGAGCTCAGATTATCAGTATACCAACTGTTCAGTTAGAACTAACGAAACACCGATCGTGATGCACTAGTCAAATTAGTCTATCGGCCGAACACTACTTGATATTAGCATAGCTTGAAAAGGTGGCCAGTACACCAAATACAACTGTTTCAGACCTTTCTCTTGAGGTCCTCAAACCCCCTCGCATTCTTTTGCACGCCCCATGAGCTCCCAGCAAGGAGACAAGGGCGTCAAGTCAAGCTCAACGAGCGGCAGCCAAGGCTCCCAAAGCACTGTCAAGGGAGCCGCCGAGTGCAACGGACCTGTGTTCTTCTGAGGAAGTGGTTGACGCTGTCAGTCGATGCACCTGTCATGGGCTGTCCAGGTAGGCGCCTCTCTCCCCTCTTCCATGTCACACTTTTTGAAAGAAACAATTCAATATGTAGGTCACGAACACAAAGTCTTCAATTCATCATTCAAGATTCTACAAGCCCGTGTATACGATAATTTCCCGTCCAAGAACCATCTAGAGCTCCTCCCGGTTCTTATTACCATTATCCTCTTCTGGGGGAGTGCAAAGCGCGGGAGACGTCGCAGTGTACTGGTACTCGCATTTCTCGAGTTCCTGGACCGAGGTGACCGCGTTTTCTGTCCCGCAGGAAAGGAGGACGATGACACTACGTTCAGGACCGTTCCAGCATCTAGCACCATTCTGATAGACCTGTTTCTTGTAGTACTCCGGGGAGCCAGGTGTAGCGTCGGGATTCCAAGACTTGAATTTACTACGGTGGGGGGTGATGATCATGAGTAAGTGATATCGTAGTAGGGTCTATGACGGTAATACGCACCCCAAGCTGAAGTTAGTTCCACCTCGGGTAGGCTTCTGCTTGGCTTCGTTGAACAGGCAGAGTTCGTAGTCATAGCTAAAATATTGTCAGCTTTATCCTGGTATTGAAAGTGTTGTTAGTCTGATTACTTACTCCCCAGAGTTGAGCTCGATGCAAGTATTGTCAAGCTTCTTCCACTCTCCTCGAGTACCAAAGTGTTCGGGGTGGAAGATCTTGGTGACACCGGACTCTGCTTGGGCCTGCTCGCTCTTCATGCGGTTCAGCTCCGCGGTGGCTTCAGAGAGAATTTGTTGAGCTCGGGTAGACTCAGCTGGAACGAAAGTCAGCGTAGCCAAGTACGGAATCGGGAGTTACGAACAAGATGTTCCGGTGTTTTCCGGTCGGATAACGCCCAGCGTCTCGAGCCACTCGACAAAGCTGTCTTTCCAAGCTTCGTAGTGGGGCAGCCAGTCCTCCGGAAGATAAGACGTGAGTTTGAACACTGGAAGTGGATGGTCAATACGATGGGAGAGAAGATGCATTGTTCAACCACGTACGAATGGAGTCCTCAGTTGGTGCGTTGATGTGTTCTTCGTGATCCAGCAGCAAGGCAGTGTAGTCGGTCTGCAGGAGATCATCCAGCTCGTTGTCGAGCTCGTCGGCAGTCCACAAGTCGTCGTCCACCGGCTCTTCCAGCTTGGGTGCTCTAGTCTCTTCAACGGCTTCACCCTCTTCACCGTCACCCTTCTTAACGTCGTTAATGTGGGGCAGACCAGCCAGCTCTTCCCATCCACGGACGGCCTCTAGGACAGCCATGTCCTGGTAATTGGGGTTATATCCCCTTCGCAGGGCGTCTAGGACATCTCCGAGTTGTCTCTCACGGTCGGCGTGCTTCTTATGTTCCCGTTTCAAGGATTGGAGTGCCTTTTTATGGTTAAGCAGGGATTGGTAGAGAGCTGGAGAAACCGCGGGAATTCAGACACGTATGAAGTAGACGGATAAAGAGGGGACGAACGGGACTGTTTCTTGTGCTCCAAGGCGGCTTGGGATAGGGATTCGGTCCTTTCTGCGTGTTCTGTTGGAAGCAATCAATGAGTTCGTGGTTACCAGATGGATAAGCAAGAAACATACCGCGCAGTTTCTCAACTTCCTTCTCCTTGACAGCGATTTGCTTTATTAACGAAACGGCCAGTTCCTCGAGACGCTTCTTCTCTTTGTGAGCGAAAGCGATATACGTGGAGCGAATCTTGGCACCGGTCCTCTGGATTTTGAGCTCTTCGTCACGTTTCTTGCGGTACGCTTCGCCAACCTCCTTGCAGCTGTCTTTACAGACTCCGGACAACTCGTCAGACCCGTCGCAGCAGTCAGGCTCTAAATAATGGTTTAGGTTTTCATCTTGAACGCATGACAAAGACCTACCGCAGAGACCGTCCCCTACTCTAGAGCTGGGAATGTACGCTCCAATGTGACCTTTATTCTGGCACCAAAATCGGCTATTCGAGCAGGCACTGGTTCCTGTCGAACTGAAGTCAGACTTGGAATAGACACACCAATTACTCGTGCACGTACCTGGCTCGTCGCTACCATCCGAACAGTCACAATAGTCGTCGTTGACCGCGTCCCAGGAGATCTGCTTCGACCCGTCGAGACATGTCCAGGTATTCGACTTGGACGGGGTATACTTTGACACTGCGCTTGGGTGTACGCCGAGGAGCTTTGGGCGACCACTAGCCGCGGTCACTGAGAGAGGTAGAAGAAACAACAGCCAGGATACCATTGGTCTAAATAGACATAAGTGGAAGAGACAATATTTAATTCCAATTTCCCTCACCGCCGACGTGTCGCGACCAATTCCTGCGTGTCATCATATGTCATTACGTAAGGCAGCCAAACAAGGCACGCACTCTCCGCGAGATTGCAGGGCCATTAGTCGTCGTCGATACCTTCCTCACCGTCGGTCAGAAACAAAATGGTGAGTGTCCCTGTGCCAGTCATCGTTGCCGTAGACGCTGCAGAGACGTCTTGGGGTGCATCTAAAGTGCTTTGGACGACTTCGGCGGTAGTTTCGGGCTGGATGCGGTTTCATAGGCTTGGATGTGGTTGGAGGGCGCAGTGCTGATGATCTCGTTTTCGATAGGCCAAAGCCAAAGCAGCAGTATCTTCGGGCGGAAAAGCCGCAAAGAAGAAGAAGTGGTCCAAGGGAAAGGTCAAGGACAAGGCCCAGCACGCCGTCTCCCTTGACAAGCCCACCTACGACCGTATCTTGAAGGAAGTCCCCACTTTCAAGTTCATCAGCCAGAGCATCCTCATCGAACGTCTCAAGGTCAACGGCTCCTTGGCTCGCGTCGCCATCAGGCACTTGGAGAAGGAGGGTCAAATCAAGCGCATTGTGCACCACTCTGCTCAGTTGATCTACAGTGCGTGGTTCTTATCCCTTGGTTATCTTTCAGTGTTGCTGATTTGCCGTCTGTTCAGCCCGATCAACATCATCGGACTAGATGTCCAGTTGTCATGCCTTTTTCTTCTCTCTTTCCATGTCCTAGGCATATGTACACTCGCATCATCAATAAAAACTGAACATGCCCAAAAATGCCAATGTTTGCGAGTTATCTGCAGTTCGAGGTCACTCTGCGATTCGTCCAGCCCTCCGAGTATCAGCATCTCATTCTGGGTCACAAGGTTCAGCCGACCCCAGACTCCACATGATGTTGAGGAATTCGGCCGAGTGAACAATCGCTTCTTTATCCACTACCATCATCATCACGATGTCAGACTCTGGCCCGTTATACATCGGTATCGACATCGGAACGGGATCAGTTCGTGCTGCTCTTGCACAACGAGATGGAACTCTGTTGCACACTTCATCGTACGAGATTCGAACTTGGCGTTCAGCGACCGACCATCGCATCTTCGAGCAATCGACTGATGATATTTGGGGTCGTATCTGTGCTGCTGTGAAGGACTGTCTGCAAGGTGCTGCTGCTCAGACGCCTGTGAGGTACTGTCCCTTGGTACTTTCGCAACCGTGCTGATGATCCGCTGTTGCGCAGGGAAAGGCCGAATCTGATATTGCTGCGCGAGTGAAGGGTATAGGATTCGACGCTACATGCTCACTTGCAGTTACCGATCTTGATGGGAAAGGCGTTACTGTCACTGAGGGATCTGAACTCGGGGCATATGGAGAACGAAATATCATTCTCTGGGCCGACCATCGTGCAGAGAAGGAAGCCGAGAATATTAATGCGACAGGTTCCGTCGTCCTGGACTACGTCGGTGGTCGGATGAGCGTACGTCTGCTTGCATTCGAACTACCTATTCATATCCGCGCCCTGACTATTCAGGTGACATATGTAGCTAGAGATGGAGATACCCAAGATCTTATGGCTGAAGAAGCGAATGAAATCAGAACTGTTCAGTCGATGCCAGTTCTTTGACTTGCCGGATTATTTGACGTATAGAGCGACTGGAAATACCGCGAGGTCGTGCTGTTCGTTGACTTGCAAGTGCTCTTACGTTTCTGTGGTTCCGAAGTCTACAAGCGATGGTGAGTGCATGAGCTTATGTCAATTTAATTCTCCCTCCCAAATCTATTCCTTGCAGGCACGAACCAGTCTGGGTGGGATGACCAATTCTTCCATACCATCGGGCTTGGAGAACTCGTCGAACGAGGATACGGCCAGATAGGAACTGCCAACTCAGCCAATGGAGGGGAAATTCTTACGGCTGGTATACCAGTTGGCCACGGACTCTCGAAGAAAGCGGCGGAGGAGCTGGGGCTCCGTGAAGGGATCGCGGCCGGGAGTGGTCTCATCGATGCGTATGCTGGGTGGCTGGGGACGGTTGGCGCCCGGTGCCTTACCTCACCTTCTTCAGGGGACTCGTTGGAACCTCATCCGTCTGTCGAAGAGTCGAGCCACCGACTGGCTGTTGTCGCTGGGACGAGTTCGTGCCATATTGTTCAGGTAATTTTTCAGATGTATCGCCTACAATTTGTTGAGGTAACCTCGCGGTAGAGCAAGGATGGAATCTTTGTCGAGGGGATCTGGGGACCTTATAAGGTACATCACTCACTCTTACAATAACCGAAAAAAATGCTCAAGCTGCCGACCCCAGGATCCGGTATTCCCAGGATGGTGGATGAATGAAGGTGGACAATCTGCAACTGGACAGGTTTGTCAATCGAACAGTCTCTCGTCTCTTTTAACAAACCTTTCTGTTTTTCGAGCTCATCGAACACATTATCTCGACCCATCCTGCCAAGGATACCTTGCACGGAAAGGCGAAGGAGGAAGGGAAGGATATCTATACTGGTGAGGGTCTACGACCATCTTTTCCCTATGTCACTCAAACAAACCTTTTTGTCATTCTCTAGTTCTTCACGATACCCTCGAGCATCTGCGAGTCGAGAAAAAAGCCGAAACGTACACAGAACTGACGAAGGATCTCCACCTCTATCCAGACTTCCACGGTTGGTCTCATCCTCTCCTCAAACTAAACGCAACATTTGACATTTGTCGATGCGTTCAGGAAACAGGTCACCGATCGCAGACCCTCGCATGCGTGGCTCCATCGTCGGTCTGACACTCGACGGCAGCTCGCTTTCCTCCCTCGCACTTCTGTACCACGCAACTCTAACCGCTATCGCCCTGCAAACGCGTTCGATCGTCGACGAGCTTAATACTAAGGGCCATAAGATCCAGAGACTGTACGTTAGCGGAAGCCAGGCTCGGAACGGCATTTTGATGAGGCTTCTGGCGGATGCTTGCTACAATTCGAAGAGTAACACACCTTTGGAGGGGGTTGTCATCAGTGCAAGTGACGCCGAGGTGGATTTCGCGAAGAAGGAGAGTCGAAGGGTTGGGGTGAGTGCGGTGGTTTTGGGTGCTGCTATGCTCGGGAGGATGGCGCATGAAGTCAGCGAACAGCAAGAGAGTTTGGGAGACGAACGCAAGGCGGAAATTTTATGGAATATCATGGTGCGCTCTTTTCACCTTGGCTTTGGTGGGTGAGGTTTTCGAACTGATGGACTATGCTTGATGTAGACCGAAATGACGCCCCCGGGTGTTTTGATTCCTCCTTCGACGGCTCAGTCGGATGGCTCGGGTGTTAACAACGGGAAGGAGAAGGAGAAGAGGATTCTGGACGCGAAGTACCAAATATTTTTGGAAACTATTGAGATCCAGAAGCGATGGAGGGAGAAGATGGATCAAGCAGCGGCTTGAAGTAAACCTATTGGTTTAATTGATACCAGTATGTTTAGCGTGTCTTAAAATTCGAGTCAAATCATTCGGAATTGAATATATGCAATATATAGAAATGAGGCCCATACGGACATTGCAGAATCGTACCGATGAGGTCATAGTTGAGCTCTAACTCGATTCAATGGCTCACGGTCGCTCTGCCATAGCGAGTTTGAGAAGGGTCATAGAGGCCTGTCAATGACGAGCTCAAGGTCTGTGGTTGTATCTTAGAAAAATTTGTGGGTTAATCGAGGCGAGCCAAAGCCGCACCTCCATGAAGGTTCCATCGTACTCTCCATCAAAGCCCTCAATGGAATCTATCCGAACGGTGGCTTTGAACCATTCCAGTGGGTAAGGGCGGAGCGCATCTTGAATCTGTTTCTCCATTTCTTCTTCTGGACTGAGTCGAATGATCGACTGGGATGCCCAAGGGTTTCGCTCCCAGTCGGGGTACATCTCCTGGTAGAGTAATGAAACCCTATAATGTTCGTCGATCCAGCATTGTCTCTCCCATTCAGGAAGCTCCTCCCATAGCCACGTAAAATGCTTCTCGACTACACCTATGTCGCTAGTGTACTCTGTAGCATTGTATATTTCTTGCGTAAGTGGATACGTATGAAGGAGCGTGTCCATGAATAGTAGCTTGGCAGTCCCAGGTGGGGGAGGAATATCGTCCCATGCCACACTGGTAAAGCTGTTTTGAGACTCGGAGCTATAGGCCGACATTTTACTCAAAGAGGGGGCTGTAAAATGAAATACTAGCCCAGGGCAATATATAGAGTTGGCATGTTGGCTCAAAGCACTGCTGTGGCGACATGCAGCCGGTGAAGCCGCGGCCAGTCTCCATGCACCGTCAACGTCCATTGTGATCCGTATATACCGATGTGCTTGGAAGTGTTGTCCTCTAGCCACATTCATAATTTTTTCAGAATTGGCGCCTCGACAGTGGACCTGGCGTGCTAATGACACAAACAATGGAGGCTGATGCACAATCCCACTTCGGCAACATGGAGTCTACCTTTGCCTCATATGTATCTTAATCAAAACCACCGCTTCTCTCATACAGGAAAGGTTGAGCTCTGGAGGTTCTTGGAAGTGCCGCAGCAAGAATTGGAGCCTGTAGTAGCCAAAGAATTGGTGGAAATCCCACAGCGAGCGTTCCAGTACTGACTGGATTATCCGTTGAGCCACTACCAGATGGTCAACGCTCTATGGGCCGAGGATGCTGGCCCAAGTTGCAAGAAATAAAGGTGCACAGTGGGAACGTCCTTTGAAGGTTAGTGATACAGCCATTTTTGAATTCACTAACCGACGCCGAGAATTGCGACGATCGACCTTCCCTTCGTCGAGTCATGGTCTCCCATCCAACTCCCATCGTTATCCCGCGCAAGCAAACGAGGTGGTAACACGGCTACAGGTCAATGGGGTAGGTATTGGCGGCATCTGAATTTAGCTTCCTTGTAAAATTCGTTCACAAGCCTGACGGCGCGTTGAGGACTCGAGGAAGCTTTCACGGGCACGGGTTTACTTCCACCATTAAGTAATGTTGTATTCTCAGCTGGATCGCTATATCGTAGCGGGTCGGTAATGCAGAGTGAAATCTGCAATTAAAGAAGAGCTCTGAATATCTATTTACTAATGACATCCATTACCAGAACTTGAACTGCCACCGCAGGCCAAGACCCTCCGCGCCCGTGCGTCCATTTTTGGGCCGGTTCCTATTGTACAGCACCAGTTTTCCGCTACTACCACCACGATCGAAGCGACGTATCACATGGAGTCCCCTTTTCAGCCCCACCTCAACACCAACTACTCACCCTCCGACATCGAAAAGGTTCAAATCGCACAATTTGTGAAAGAGCTTCAAGAAGAACTGGAAGTCCTCAACGCCGAGCTCGCAAAGCTCCGATCGCAATTGATGACAGCCAAAGGGCAACTGAATCTGACCGATGCTGGCTTCGCAGAGGCCGAACAATGTATAGCTGCGTTGTTGGCCAAACGGGAGCAGCAAGCACACTTCATCGAGCAGCATACTTCACTCCTCAACCCGATTCATAGCGTTCCCTTCGACATCCTTCAACGCATATTCGAGTACTGCGGCAATGATCCCAGTGCTCCGTTCGCTTCGACCCAGCCGGATACAGACGCAATGTCCCCTGGGGTTTGTCCTATGTTGTTGACACTTGTCTGCAGCAGCTGGCGCAGGGTAGCATTGGACTGCACTAGCATATGGGACAAACCTTTCATCTTCCTCCCTGGCCAGACGTGGGGTTCCAGCTACGTTCGTTGGATCGAAATCTTGAAGAACCGTGCCCAGCTCATCCATTTGTGGCTTTCTCGAGCCGGCACTCGTCCCCTCACGCTCGCCGTCGTTTCACCTCGTGGCCTTAAAACAAACGACGGCTTCCATGCCATCGAGAAAGTCATCGTTTCCTTTTCATCGCGGTGGAAGCGGTTGAGGGTCGAGGGATCTAATTGCATCCTGCAATCCCTCCTGATGCTGCCAGCAAGCTCGGTCCCGAATCTTGAATTTGTGGACTTTGCATATCCTTCCTCCCCAGGGCACGCGGAAGTGGATGCTGCGATTGGAAGTCCCAATTGCTTGATCTCCTCCCCCNTCTCTTCGAGGTGTACGACTTGCAGGGACGTCCTTCCGGAAGCTCCATCTCATTCCGCTCCCTTGGTCCAAACTCACAGACATACGTCTCGGCAACCTGGTGGAGTCGCATGACTATTTGTCCAGCGACCGAGAGGTTCTGGAATTACTCTCAAAGTGTTCGCTCGTCCAGCATTGCGAACTCTTCGTTTCGCCTCGCAGAATTTTTGAAACGACCCGCCATGATAACCCAGTTATCCTAAACCGATTGAGGCACCTCGAGTTCGCTCACAGGGATAACAGTACTAAACTGTTCGTCTCACTGGAACTTCCAGCACTTACTACCCTCAAATACGTGACGATTAAGGGACCAGAACCACTTAAAGCCCTTTTGGAGCGGTGCGCTGGGACCCTTCGCCACCTCGAACTGCCCATCTCAAGGATTTCCGCCAAAGATTTGTTGTCTATGCTTGCTCAAGCTGTCCACTTGGAGTCACTGAGATTGGGGCCCAGTCAGTCGTATGGAGGGGATCTGTCTCCCCTTATGACCGACGAGCTCCTCCAAGGTCTGACTCCTCATTCCTTTAAGGAGGGGGAGAGCAAGTCCGCGCAGCCCTCTGGGTTTCATTGTCCCAACTTGCGAACCATATTTTTGCATGCGTCCCACGAGGCGCCTCGGATTAGCGATAAGGCCATCTTTAATTTTATCAAAGGGCGGAGAGCGTTGGAGCAACCCACGCTTCAGCATGTGGCCATTTCTCACCAGGTTTATTTTAAACAAGAGGACGTGATCGCAATGCTTCGGGAGCATAGAGTAGATATCGGCGATATGACTGTCAGGCTCCAATACAGGAGCATTAATCAGTATGGGACTACTATTTCAGAAGTGCTGAGTACATGATAAATAGTGACATAGATCTTATGTATCTTCTATTAGGAGGACTCCCATCTAAAATACCCTATGGATTGGGACGATTATTTTTGGCATCCACCCGGTGCATCACCTGTATCATTACTATCCTTGAACTTCTTTTTGCTATTTACGACTCGAATATACGCTCTGTTATGGCCTACTCTTCATTGTCCCTTTGTTGGCTCATAACACTTAGCTGGAAGAGCTTGACATCAAGGACCGCCCTAGGGGTAATCTTTCTCATTTAGCAAACGTTCCACTGACTGCATTAGCGCCTGGGTATGTTGTGTTGTGTTGTATCCCTACATACTGGCGGATCAGTAATGCAAAGAAAATCTACCGTCGGAGAAGCTTTGAACGTCTCTATCTGCTTACGAGATCGATGACCAGAGCGTAACTATTCAATGTTGAAAGACGTTGCCGCTGCCAGACCCTCAGTCCGTGCGTCCATATTTGGGCCGGTTCCAATGGTCCAGCACCGCTTTCGTGCTGCAACCACCACGATCAAAGCGACATCGCATGGAGTCTCCCTTTCAATCACACCTCAACACCAACTACTCGCCGTCCGACATCGAAAAGCTTCAGATCACGCAGTTTGTGAAAGGACTTCAAGAAGAGCTAGAAGCCTTGGATACTGAACTCGCAAAGCTCCGATTGCAATTGGTGACAACCAAAAAGCAACTGAAGCCGACCGACGCTGGCTTCACAGAGATCAAACAACGTATAGCTGTATTGTCGGCCAAAAGGGATCAGCAAACACACTTCATCGAGCAGCATACTTCATTCCTAAACCCGATTCATAGCATTCCCTTCGACATCCTCCAACGCATATTCGAGCACTGCGTCAATGCTCCTGCTCCATTCGCTTCAACCCAGTTGGATACAGACCCAATGACCCCTTGGGTTTGTCCTATGTTGTTGACACTTGTCTGCAGCAGCTGGCGCAGGATCGCCTTGGACTGCCCGAGCTTATGGGACAAGCCTTACATCTCCCTCCCTCCCCAAACGAGCGATCTCAGCGATGTTCGCTGGCTTGATATCTTGAAGAACCGTGCCCAGCTCATCCATTTGTGGCTTTCCCGAGCCGGTGCTCGTCCCCTCACGCTCGCCGTCGTTTCGCCTCGTGGCCATGAAACCAACGACGGCTTCCATGCCATCGAGAAAGTCATCACTTCCTTTTCATCGCGTTGGAAGCGGCTGAGGGTCGAGGAATCTAATTGCATCCTACAATCCCTCCTGACACTCCCAGCTAGTTCGGTCCCGAATCTTGAATTTGTGGACTTGAGCTACCCTTCCTTCTCAGGTTGCATGGAACTGGATACTGCAATCGGAAGCCCCGATTGCTTGATCTCCTCTCCCTCTCTTCGAGGTGTACGACTCGCCGGGGCGTCCTTCCGGAAGCTCCATCTTATTCCGCTCCCTTGGTCCAAACTCGAAGATATACGTCTTAGTGAACTGATGGAGTGGCCGGAATATCTTTTCAGCGACCGAGAGGTTCTGGAATTACTTTCCAAATGTTCGCGTGTACAGCGTTGCGAACTCTTCCTCCCGCCTGGCAGCGCCCTTGAAACGGCCGGTCATGGTAACCCAGTCATCCTACCCCGATTGAGGCACCTCGAACTCGCTCACAGTGATGACAGGGCTAGACTGTTCTTCTCACTGGAACTTCCAGCACTTACTACCCTCAAATACTCGGCGTTCGAAGGACCAGAATCACTTCAAGCCCTTTTGAATCGGTGCGCTGGGACCCTTCGCCACATCGACCTGTCCGTCAACAAAATCTCCGCAGAAGAATTGTTGCTTATGCTTGCTCAAACCGACCATTTGGTGTCGCTGGAATTGAGGTATCAGGCGTATGAAAGGCCATCGTCTCCTCTTATGACCGACGAGCTCCTCAAAGGACTGACTCCTCCTACCTTGGAGGAGGGGGGCAAGTCTACACAGCCCTCTGGATTTCATTGTCCCAACTTGCGAAACATAGTTTTGCATGTGTCCAACGAGCCTCGGATTAGCGATGAAGCCATCTTTAATTTTATTAGAGGGCGGAGAGCGTTGGAGCAACCCACTCTTCGGCATGTGGCCATTTCTCACCACCTTCATGGTAAACAAGAGGACGTGATCGCAATGCTTCGAGAACATAGAGTAAATATCGGCGATATGACTGTCAGGCTCCACTATAGCTTCAGTCGGTATGGGCTTACTAATTCAGAAGTACTGAGTACATGATAAAATAGGGACGTAGATTTTGTGTATAATCTTCTATCAGGAGGGGCTCCATCCAAAATACCCTGTGCATCATCTGTGTCATTACTAGTGTGGCCTCATTCATTGCTACACTCTTTCTTTTTGCTAGTCACGACTCGTATAAACGCTCTGTTATGACCTAGCACCTAGTACGCGCCCTATGGTCGACTTTAGGCCTCCGCCAACGGCTGCTCGATCACAAGCCGTCACGGGACAGGTGTTCCAGACCTTCGCCCCAGACCGACTCTACATCATGATTGGATTGAAGACTTCGGGACCTTCTGAGCTAGAAAAGAGAATGCCAAAGCGGAGCGAGGCGTTTCTTGTTTATTAGGATTGGAAGCAGCCTTGGGCCATTTAAGATATGTGGGAGTCCGGCGAGACTACGGTGGGAGTGCGCGGGAGCTGGGCTGGAGTGTGTCCGATTGGCTGTACCTCAGTGCTTGCGCTGCAACCACCACCAAAGCGACACATGGAGTCTCCATTTCAGGCACACCTCAACGCCAGCTCCTTGCCCTCCGACACCGAAAGGCTTCAGATCGCGCACTATGCGAATGGCCTTCAAGTCGAGCTGAAAGCTCTTGATACTGAGCTCGAAGACCTCCGATCGCGACTGGTCGCAGTGGAAGATCAGTTGAACCCCACCGACGTTGGGTTGACAGAGGTCGAACAGCATATGGCTGCCCTGTCAAACAAACGGAAACAGAAGATTCGCTCCATCGAGCAGCACACTGCACTCCTAAACCCAATTCATAACGTTCCCATCGACATCCTCCAGACCATATTCCAGTGCTGCGTCAATGATCCTGTTCCATTCGCTTCAACCCAGCTGGATACAGACCCAATGTACCCTTGCTTTTGTCCTATGTTGTTGACACTTGTCTGCAGCAGTTGGCGCAGGGTGGCCTTGGGTTGCCCGAGCCTATGGAGCAAGCCTTACATCTTCATTCCTGCCCAAACGAGCGGCACCAGCCACGTCCGCTGGATCGAAATCTTGAAGAACCGTGCACAGCTCATTCTTCTGTGGCTTTCCCGAGCCGGCATCCACCCCCTCACGATTGGCGTCAGTTCTCCTCCTGGCCTTGAAAGCAATGAAGGATTTCATGCCATCGGAGAAGCGATTATTGCCTTCTCATCGCAGTGGGAGCGATTGAGGGTCCAGGGATCTAATTCCATCCTTCAAACCCTTTTGGAAGTCCCGAAAAGTTTCGTTCCGAATCTCAAATTCGTGGATCTGACATATGGATCCTTCCCAGGTGCAATTGAAACGGATATCGCCATTGGAAAACCTGATTGCTTGATCTCCGCACCCTCTCTTCGAGGTGTGCGACTCGCGGGGACGTCCCTTCGGACCTTCCAGTCGATTCCACTTCCTTGGTCCCAACTCAAGGACATTCGTTTTGGCAGACTGACCGAGTCGCAGGCAAATTTGTTCAACGACCGCGAAGTTTTGGAGTTGCTTGAACGTTGTTCACTTCTCCAGCGCTGCGAACTCTACGTGCCGGTAGGCTGGGTAATTCAAGAGCCCCGCTCCAGCAACCCAGTTATCCTACCTCATTTGACACACCTCGACTTCAATCATTCCCAAAACGCGGCTGGGTTATTCCTTTCTCTTGAGCTTCCGGCGCTCACGACGCTCCTATATTCGACACTCGATGGACCAGAATCGCTAGGAATCCTGTTGAAGCGGTGCGCTGGAACCCTTCGCCGCCTTGCCGTGGACGCGCATCGTATTTCGGCAGAAGACTTGTTGCCTATGCTTTCTCAAACCGTTCATTTGGAATCGCTGGGGTTGGCGTATCGTGTGTATGACCGGTTCACACTTCCCCTTATGACGGACGAGTTACTCGAAGGTCTGACCCCTTCTATATCAAAGGAGGAAAACACGTCCCCAGCCACTGGATTCTATTGTCCCAACTTGCAAAAGATAGGTTTGCATGTGTCCAGCGAACCTGAAGGACCTCGCATTAGCGATAAGGCGATATTTAACTTTATTCGAGGCCGGAGAGCGTTGGAGAGACCAGCTCTTCGATATGTGGCTATCTTTCACCTGTCTCATCATAAACAAGAAGACGTTGGTGCGATGCTTCGAGAGCATGGAGTGGATGTTGGTGATTTGACAATCAGGCTTCAATACAGAGACACTAATTAGGATGGGTAGTGATTCTACTTTGAAGGTGCTGAGTGTATTATAAAACGGCAATGAAAATTTCATGCATCTCGGAGTTTCATCTGGACATCTTCTTGCGAAATTGGAGAAGACTGCGGTGTTCTCCTGCGTTGCTTTGGCCGGTCATAGCAATATCATTTGCCATATGTGCGGTTGGGAGAGATGGTGGGTGGTACACGGTTAAAGGACGATCTGGAAATTATTCTGAAAATCTCGGTAGGGGGTTGGGCTCAAAGCACTTGACCGGGAACAAAAAAAGCGCAAATCTTGCCTCCCAGGATTATCGGTCATTTCTCGATACTGCCAACGCGGATTTTTACGAAACCTGCCATGAACACGAGATAAGACACTGTCTCCGAGAAAATCCAACAATAAGTAATGGAGTAAATCTGTCGAGATGTGGTTTCTCAGGCACTGAGCGGCAGCCCGTTACCTTGTTAGGTAGGTAGACGGCACGAGGTCCCAATAAGGAACGGCCGGTATCCACACCTCCTCGGCCGACTCTGAATCATTTTCGATTTGGGCGCTGTACAGACCTCGGTCGCGCTGCAACCACCATCAAAGCGAACATGGAGTCTCCCTTTCAATCGCACCTCAACACCAACTACCCCCCCCTCCGACATCGAAAAGCTTCAGATCACGCAATTTGTGAAAGGGCTTAAAGGAGAACTGGAAGCCCTGGATGCTGAGCTCATAGAGCTCCAATCGCGATCGGTGACAGCGAAAGAGCAACTGAGGCCGACCGACGCTGGCCTTACAGAGGTTGAACAACGTATAGCTGCGTTGTCATCCAACCGGGAGCGGCAACTACGCTTCATCGAACAGCATACTGCACTCCTAAACCCGATCCATAGCATTCCCTTCGACATCCTCCAAAGCATATTCGAGCATTGCGTCAGCGAGGGTGCTCCTTTCGCTTCCCTATACCAGCTGGATACAGACCCAATGATCCCTAGGTCTTGTCCTATGCTGTTGACGTTTGTCTGCAGCAGCTGGCGCAGGGTAGCCTTGAACTGCCACAGCTTGTGGGACAAGCCTCACATATTCCTCCCTGCCCAGATTAGCGGTGTCAGCCTCGTCCGTTGGATCGAAATCTTGAAGAATCGTGCACAACTCATTCACCTGTGGCTTTCCCGAGCCGGCACTCGTCCCCTCACACTTGCCGTAGTTTCACCACCTGGGCTCGAAGCTAACGACGGGTTTCACGCCATTGGGAAAGCCATTATTGCCTTCTCATCGCAGTGGAAGCGGTTGAGGGTTCAAGGATCCAATTGCATCCTTCAAACCTTTTTGAAACTCCCAGAAAGTTTGGTTCCGAATCTTGAATTCGTCGATTTGACGTATGGTTCCTTCCCAGGGGCGGTCAAAGTGGATGCAGCAATTGGCAAGCCTGATTACTTAATATCCTCACCCTCTCTCCGATGTGTACGAATCGCGGGGACCTCTTTGCGGAAAATCCAACTTATCCCACTTCACTGGTCCCAACTCACAGACATCCGGTTTGGCAGGCTGGTAGAATCGCAGGGAAATTCATTCAACGACCAGGAGGTTCTGGAGGTGCTTTCGCGGTGCCCGCTTATCCAGCGCTGCGAACTCTACGTGCCGATAGGCAATGTCCTTCGAGAACCCCGTGGCCATCACAACCAAGTGATCCTACCCAAAATGACACACCTCGATTTCACTCATTCTCAAAATGTGGCGATGTTGTTCCTCTCGTTGGAGCTTCCGGCGCTCACGACGCTCAAATATTCGACATTTTCCACGGTCCAATCGCTTCAAGTCCTTCTAAAACGGTGCGCTGGGACTCTTCGCCACCTCGATCTGTCCGCCCATCAAATTTTCGCAGAAGAGTTGTTATCCATGCTTTCTCAAACCGTCCATTTGGAGTGCTTGGAATTGGCGTATCGGGCTTATGGAGGGTCGCCATCTCCCCTGATGACCGACGAATTACTCGAAGGTCTGACTCCTCCTATTTCAGAGTCCGCACAATCTATTAGCCCGTTTCATTGTCCCGACCTGCAAAAAATCATTTTGCATGTGTCAAACGAACCCGAAGGACCTCGCATTAGCGATAAGGCGATATTTAATTTTATTAGGGGGAGGAGGGCGCTGGAAAAACCTACTCTGCGACATCTCGCTATATCTCATCCGGTCCATGATAAACAAGAAGACGTGGGTGCAATGCTACGAGAGCATGGAGTAGATGTTGGCGATATGACAATCATACTTCAATATAGGAACCCTGGTCGGTATGGATATTCTACTTCGGAGGTGAATGGTAGGCGATAAAATAGCACGTCAATCTTGTATATCCTACCAGGCGGGTTCCCATCTAAACAACAGATGCTCTCCTGGGTTGGCTGATTACTGTAATTGTAATTACCGTGAATTAGAGCAGAATGGTGGCGTTGGAGAAGACTGGTCATGATCCATCTTGGACCTGGGCTGGACAGTAAGTTCTGTCGACGTAACAATTTGTCGCATTGCTCCGATTCTGCCATTGTGAGCCCAATTTGGTCGATTCGCGCTCACGTGAGACGCGTCTTAGCACGGGTGCAGTTGTGGCCATTCGCCACATTCTCCACATCATTCTCAGCAGCTAGTCTCCGCCATATTTTTCAGGCCTACACCTCTTTCGCAAATATTTCGGCCTCATGTGCTCGTCATTTGACCACTATCTAAACAATGCCTCTTTACTCCAAGTAACGGGTTCCGTGCCCGTTTCGACCGAGTATTCGGCAACTCAAGATCTGTTCTCTTTTCCTTCACTTCAAGAAGCTCCCACAGAAATACTTGATAATTCAACGCGTATTTNATACGTCATTTACGCAGCTCCTATTGTTTCTCATCCGTTTTAGCAGCATACACCCAGGGCCAACGGTCAGGCAGCGACTTTGCTCAAGAATTAAACTCATCTTTCTTGCCCAATGCCACAGGTAATTTTTTTCTCTTCAATACAGAATATTTAAGGCTCACAAGTGTATCTAAAGGCTTCCTGTGCACACAAAATTTGGGCGACAGCCCTGGTTCAGTGGCTCCAGATGCTGAGTCTATGGTCACTATCAGCTTCACTGACATTTACGGCCATGTCAAAAAATCGTCCAACTGCTTCATGCTGTACAAAGCTTGGAGATGGGACGACTTCCCAGAAGTCAAAAACTGCAAAGATCGCAACACGTTGATCTCGAAGCTTTGGCACGCCGAAGCAGACAACGTCAAGCAGTTTTTTCGCGACATGGCAACTAGAGAAAAGGCAGAACATCAGCGGCAGCACGCCGATTATAAAGAACGGCGGCACAAGAAGACGAAGCCAAAGAAGAGTCTAAGGAAGCCGCGGGCTCCCAAGGCATCATCGACCACCGTTTCTCTTGAATCAGCGGTCTCAGACGGTGGCACCGCATCAACTGCTGAGGCAACCACGATCTCCACACCACCACTTTGCACGCCGGTGCCAATCCGTCCCTTTGCCCATCCCAGCGCTCAGGACACTGGCAACGCGACTCGTACCTCTCAAAGCCCTTTAGTGCCCACTATCCGCGACCCTCGGCGAGAGCCTCCAGTGTTCTTGAACCCTTGGACTGGATTGCGTATTCAACCTTACTCTGGCTCAGGAAGTAAGTTAACTCCAACGCACCAGCATCGTAGGGCTCGCGCCGAAGCTCGTGTGCAGCGGGTTCATCCTTATGCGCAGGATATCGATGGTAAGGCCCGAACAGTCGGGACTGCTTCCAACGCACCTGCGGGCGAACTACTGCTGGAGCAGCCATRCATGAGCCCCTTCCCAGCGAYKCAGGAGCTTCAGGATCATCGGTTCTGGGGGGTTCAGTCAACGCTCAATGGGCTCCCGCCACTCCCGACGCATTTGGCCAACCCCGGTGTAAGCTTTCCTCGGTTCCTGCAACTCCCTGGTATTAACCGCTCTCTATTAATGTCCACAGTCGTTGTGCCCATCTCTCTTCGACGGGTCGTCACTCTTGAAGGATACAGAAGATTATTATCTGAGTTTTGGCTATCTTTTTAACTGAAGGAGTTTCGAGCAATGGAGGGCGCAGTGGTATGTCTTTGCATGGTTTACTTTTTCATCCCCAAGTGGGACACCCTAAGTTACGACCACTATTATCCTCTGTCCTGTTTCTTTTACGATACGTTGTTACACTTTGGTATGATCGCTACGATTGCTATGCTCCTGCCATCCCTCTCACTTTCATCTATCTCGCATTGCTTCGTGAAAAGTTTGTCTCTGCATTGTATATTACTCAAGACTTAAGTCATTATAATACAACATTCGTGAGTGGTGACCGCTTAGTACTTGTTACTGTAAATATATACCTACACGTGAAGGATTGCCCAATTTTTGCTCAATTGTCTCGATGGAGGAAACTTGAAGATTTGTCGGAATGCACATGGGTTGATTGCTAAGTCTTTTCAGCGATCCTCAAGAACGACATTTGGGAATTGCGCTTGTATTCAATTAAAACTGTACCGGCATCAAGATGGATGAGCTGAATATGAGAAGAGGACTATAAGCGTAAATAGTTGTCTAGTAACGCAGTCGAAAAGGCAACCGACGAATAGGCCATGCATCGCTATCTGCTAAGAGCGACTTGAAGGTTTATAATAAGTCACCTCCAAGGGCATCTCAAGGATATGTTCCTCCTCAATCACCAGCCGATACGCTCGTCTAGAATTGTCGCAGCGCACAATCTGAAGCAACCCTGACATGGAGAACAAAATCAGTCACGGAGAGAAGGTTGCAGCGAGAGATGGAGTCCTACACGCATAATCCTCCACTGACTCTCTAAACGCCTTCGCATGCCGATAGTACGCTTCCAAAGGGTACGAAATAATCATTATATCTCTCGGGGGGTCGGAAGTTAACCAACTGTGCGCTCGAACGTCGAATAGAGCCTGGCCGTATCCGGTGAGGACGTTATCCCATACGTCGCTGATCTCCTTGTCTGTGACTCTGAGGTATGGGCACTCAGAATGATTGCCCTTCTGGCACGTCGCTTGATGAGCCTCCTCGATGACCTGGAGAAAGGTCTTTACTGCCGCGCCAAAGAGGTTAAACCCGGGTGGACAGAACTTGGTGCTTCTTTCAAGCGGATCGGGATAGTTGAGGCTGTAGTCGTGGCGCGGCATCGCGGTGATGACTGGGGTGGCTGCGGTCTGTTCAAAGCTGTATCTCTTGCCGCACTTTAAATAGAAGAATTGAACTGGTTGCCACTCATCCAGCGGACAAAAAATAACTATGGACAGACCTTTTCTCTTTTTATACTTTTCATTGTCGATTGCAAGTGCATAAGTTCCCATTATCTCAAAAATGCCACAACCGGGAGTGGCCCGGGTGCGGTTAGTCCTAGCCGCCAGTAAGACCCCAACCATTGTCTCGTACTATCGTCCCCCCGAGCAGCACCATCATGTTTTTCACATCCGCACAAATTTAAGGCAAACAATGACTTCTGGTATGTCCTCATTTTTTACTCTCGTGACTGGCCGCCAAGCTCGAACGATGAGGGCGTGAACAAGCGCTTCAAGTAGCGCGCGTCTATCGGACCGCTCGGCTGCAGACTGACTTAATGTATCTTCTTTCCATTTACACACGAAAAAATTTCTTCATTGTCGGGTAGAATCTTGTATACTGCTATCGACACGAATCCTTTTGGTATAATGTACAAGTTGAGGCAAGTAGAAAATTATAGATCATCGGCCAGCTCTGGATCAAGCTCAAAGCAAGCGTCCGCAAAAATGCTCGACTCCAACGACTCCAACTGCTGCTTCTCCTCTCCGAATAGCCACTGAGTGCCCAATTTTGGGGCGTGCCTCGCATACGAAGTGCCAGGTAAAAAGCTCAGAAGCTCGTCGATACGGAGCTCTTGAAGGACATCCTTGCTCCGGGTGTGATTAGCAGCTCTACACTGGAGGACTTTCTCCATCGTCAGAACATCCTGGTAAATCCTCCCACGGAGCTCGTACACCATCTTCTCGTAGTCGGGTGTACTGGCCCACAGGTCGTCGAGGTTCAGGATACCACGAGCGAGGCCTGGCGGGAGTACAAACGTAGCCTCGAAGAACAGCTTCCCTGCCGTCTCCTCCCTCGCCTTACCCTCGGACCCGGAGGCGGGCAGCGGCTCGATGTACCGCTTATAATAAACCTCAAAGTCATCGGGCAAGAGGAGCTTCTCAGCGACACTCTTGCCCAATTCAGAGTCTGCCCTACTGTGGGTATGAGCCATCAGCGCCCAGTGGACAAACCAGTTCCAAGTCGCTCTGAATCCTCGCTCGTAATACTCCTTCAGCTTAGCCTTGAATCCGGGCGCGGCGAGGGGCTCGATGGACCAGAGCAGGGCCAGGACTTGATTAACGTTTTGCTGGGGACCTAAGCCTTGAACGCGGGACGTGTCTGAACCTTGCATGGCTTTCACCTTGTCTTCGCACCACATGGTGTAGAGGTCAGCTGGGACGCGGGGGCTGATGACGCGCATCCGGGCCTCGAAGAAGGATCGAGGGGTAGGCTGGTCGGTGAGAACGAGAGGCATGACCGAATGACGGGCCGTTGAAGTTTATTCACAGAGACGATGGTGGTTTCCGTCGAGCAGCTGCCGAAGAGTTGGGGAGATGATGCTGGAGTTGAGCTTGAAGATGGGCAGCACCCGGTGGGGTTGGTACTCAATTTATAGAAACTCCTCGAAGCAAAGCAAAGCATGAACACCATGGCTTTGTGAACGAAGCCATTGTGCGAGCACAAAGCACAAAGCCCGAAAAGACAAGCCTTGATCATGTGAGCCTTCAAGTTGTGCTTGGACCATGAACACACAGCCCCCTCGCCCCCTCCCTACCGATAGCCATTCAGGTTGAATCTCCTCAAGTCAAGTAGTCATTCATCCAGCCAAGAGATATAGATAGATATTACTTCAATCAGACTGCTCAGCACTCAAACGTAGTACTCCCCGGGGCCCTCACTCATCCTCCTCGTCCTCCATCAGCACCCTCATCCTCCACCCACCCGGAACATCATCGTCCGGGTCTTCCTCCGCCCAGAGGGTATCCGGGTCCACCGTACTGTTACTATTAGTATCAACAAGCATTTTATTGTCGTCTCCAGCAGCGAGAGTTCCGTTGGGCTTGGTATCCATCGGGTGGTGACCGTTCCCATTGGTGTTTGTGGTCCCGTTAACGAGAGCGGGTGTTGGTCCGCGGTCGGAGGTGACGCTTTGGTCTCGGGTGACGGGTCCAGCGAGGCCTCCGCTGATAGGAGGCGACGTCGCTACGACGAACGAGTCTATATCGACGTCTTCTTCCTCTGCTTTCATTTTGCGTTCGAGGATCACTGCTTCGTCTTCCTGTATGCGGGTTTCCGCGATGAGTTGAGTGATCCGTTCGTTTTCGAGGAAAGTGGAAGGAAGAAGAGAGATGGGGAGGAGGGAGGTACTTACGATATCAAACTCGGACTCCCGCTCTTCGTACTCGACGTTCTCATCCACCTCTTCAAACCCACCCGCAAACGCTCCCCACCGTTCAGGATTGGGGCAGTGCCAGATATGCACATTGCCCAAATTGGTCGTTGATCCTATAATCGATTTTTTGGGGTGCCACTATATGCAATTCTCGCGTTAGTTCATTCGTTCCACGACCAAGAGCCGCCCAACGAACGAAAATAGAAATAGGAAGAAGAAGAAACTTTGAAATTTAACGCACATGCAAATGAGTCAACGGCTCCCTCCCCCCATCCAACGCACTAACAAACAACCCATCGTTCGACAAATCCCAGATATACACCTTGTGCGCAGCTGAATCCGCTGCTCCGCCAGCTAACCACTCTCCGTCAGGGCTGTAAGACATCGTGTGCCAAGCAGTTTTGTTGATGGGGTCGTTGAACCGGTGTGTGGGCTCCAAGTCTTGTTCCCAGATATCCTGCGGGGAGGGAGAGGTGGAGGAGGGTGGGGAGGGAACGCAGTTTTGGGGAGAGGGTAAGGAGCTCGAAGAGTTTCCCTCGAGGTGGGCGTAGGAGGGGACTGTGAATTGGCGGAGGGTGCGGTCGGAGGAGTTGGTTACGAGTCGCCTGGGGAAGAGGGTTCGAGGTTGAAGTGGAAGTTGGAGTGAAGTTGAATGGTATGAATGAACGCAGAGTTAGCATTAGTACGACTTGGGATTCTGTTCTGGAATAACCTCTTGGCTTCTCACCGTCCGCATTTTGTGAATTCGAGACCTTTCATCACGTTTGCTCCGGAGATTTTGTGTCGTGCAATCATCTGCAGTGTACGAAGGCTGAGTTGAGTGACTGAGCGACGGGTACGATTAGATTTTTTACGTACAGTCTTGGTTCGCGTTCGGAAGACTAGTAGCGTTCCGTTGGATGTTCCGATGAAGATATGTTTACCAGAGGGGTCGAATCGGGCGGTGGTTATATATGAGCTAAAGGATATGTTCGGATCGGTCTCCTATGCAAGTGAGAGCGGACATACCGTCTCGAAGAACCCCCATCTCCCCCACCCCTCTCGCCTTCGACGACTTCCTTCAACTGTGTCCGTGATTTGCTCGCTTTTCGGGAATCGCACAGGTAAGCTTCGCCTGTCGTAAGCAGGGCAAGGATGATGCGACTAGGCGGATATGAGGGTCATTGTGCAGCGAAGATTGGCGGACAAACGGACCTGTTTTTGGGGTGGAAAGAGGCGGAGACTACTGGAGCATCGAATCGGAGGGTATTGTGTCGTTGAGGAGGGTCGTAGGGGGAGGCTAGGTCCCAGACGACGATGTTCCAGTCTTTTGACGATGTTAGGAGGTATCTCGAGTTTCTTGACCAGCTGCGGAGGGATAGTCGTCAAGAATGAAGATAAATACTATTAGGAAGCGACTCACTCGACACTAGTAACAGGTTTAACGTGTCCATCCAAGCACCTAATCTCGTTCTTCGTCTCCAAATCCCAAATCTCCGCTGCTCCGTTATGCCTGCCCGTCGCCAGAAACCGGCCAGAAGGGTCGAATTTGCAGAATAGGGCGGTCGCTGGGAGGGTGGTTTGGATTGCTGTTGGGTGAGAGAGGGTGTGGAAGGGGTCTATGTAGTTCATTTTCAGTGGTATGGTATCAGCTCTTCGGGTGTGCAGAAATTGCTCAACCTACTGATCAGCGCTTCGTTCATTCCGCTCCAGGCTCAAATTTTCCAGCAAGTGATCGGTCGGCTAGAATCAGGGGCGTCGTTATAAAGTCGTATGGGACTGTAGCCGGATACAAGCACTTTAGCAAAGCAACCACAGCTCAAGCCAAACATGACGCAGGACCAAATGGCCCAATCAGTGATTGGATCAACCAGCGGACACGGCATCAACCCCAATGAGAAAACTTGCCCCCTGCCAGCGCGAACTCCCTGCCTCCCTTTCTTCCTCCCCACCTCCTCCAAGGCGCAGCTGTTGGCTGTAGAAAGGATCGCTAGATGGACGCCCTCTTTGAGCCGCTGGCCGCCCTCGTTGGCGCCAGTGTCGACCAGATCAAGGTATCTAGTGCCACATGGTCGCTGTCAATACCATCCGCGACCGACGACTGACCGCCTTCTCCGCGCAGCTAATTTTCTGCTTGTTGGTCGCCTACCCCCTTGGAAGCTTGTACATTCGCGTCCCAGCTTCCCAGCCCAACCTTCGTCACCTGTTCAGCGTGACCGTCGCCGTACTCTTCTTCTTCCCGGTCCTGAAGATATACTCGGCCTTCTTCCAGCTGCTCGCGAGTATCCTCGCGACCTACTTTATTGCAAAGTATGACAAGAGCAAGAAGATGCCTTGGATTGTCTTTGTGTGAGTACCCGTTTGAATACGTGTTCGACGATCGCTGACGTTGCATTCTAGCGTTGTCATGGGACACTTGACTGTCAAGTGCGTATTATTACATTCCTCTCACCGGATATGAATGGATGGCTGATATACTCTCTCTAGCCACGTCATCCGCGCAGTCTATGGATTCAGCTACGAGACTATGGAGGTCACCGGTCCCCAGATGGTCCTGACCATGAAGCTTACCACGTTTGCTTGGAACGTCTTTGACGGTCGAAGGAAGGCTGAGGTACGCAATCAAACCAATTCATGCCACTTCACGCGCTCATACGCGCCACGATATTATCACGACTGACAGGAACTGGACAAGTGGCAACTCTCTAAACGCGTCACAAAGTACCCAACGATTCTCGAATTCCTCGGATACTCGTACGTCTCTCCCTAACACTCGCGCCGCCGCCCCTTCGACTCCACCATCCAATCTATATTCGGCTATCCGCTAACTATATACGTATTTCTAGGTTCTACTTCCCCGGCCTCCTTGTCGGACCGTACCTTGACTATGCTGAATACATGGACGTCGTCAACGAGACCATGTTCAACCACCCCGACGTCCGACCCAAGATCAAGCCCGGACGCAGGATGCCTTCGTACAGGAAACGCGCTGCCTACACCCGTATGCTTCTCGGTCTCATCTATCTCGGCATCTTTGTCGTTTTCGGACCCAAGTTCTACTTTGGTGCCGGCTTGAAGCCCGAGTTTAGGAAGATGAGCTTGGTCAAGCGGTGTGTATATTTTATTCCTTGTTAGTTGCGACGTGCTTATGCGGATCGACAGTATCATCTACTTCCAAGCCTTCGGCCCCGTCGAGCGTTGCAAATACTACGCCATCTGGACCCTCACTGAAGGCGCCTCGATTCTCACCGGTCTTGGGTTCACAGGTTTCGGACCGCACGGTGAGGCGCACTGGAACGGTGCTGCCAACGTCAAGGTCTTCACCATCGAGTTCCCGCCCAACTTCAAGGTTTTGTTGGATTCGTGGAACATGAAGACAAACGTCTGGTTGAGGGAGTGTGTATACAAGCGGGTTACGCCCAAGGGAAAGAAGCCTGGATTTGCCAGCAGCATGATTACCTTCTTCACGAGCGCGTTCTGGGTGAGTTTTGGTCGACCTTTCTTACCGTTTTATTGCACCATGAGCTAATCGCGATTTTTATTTATCTAGCACGGCATTGCAAGCGGCTACTACCTCACCTTCATCATGGGCGGCTTCATCACCGCCGCCGCACGCCAAGCACGTACGCTCATCCGCCCCTTCTTCGCCCCCGCCGAAGGCCAAAACCCCGGRCTCGTCAAGCACCTGTACGACCTCACCACCATCGTCCTCTCCGCTATGATTCTGAACTACGCCGCSTCGCCCTTCATCATCCTCTCSGCCAARGACTCGATCGAGACGTGGAAGGTGCTGGGATGGTATGGGCACGTCGTCATCATGGGCTCCCTGCTCTTCTTCTATGCGGGTGGAGCGGCGTTCTTGAAGGGCCTGCAGAAGAGCATGGGTGTGGCGCCCCCCGCCTAGGCCGTCGGCGCATGGCAAGGCCGTGAATGGCAAGCCGGTGAATGGGGTTGCGAGTGGGAATGCGAGTGGSACGGAGACGCCCGTSAAYGAGAAGAACTTTGTGTTGCCGCCGAGTGTGGACAAGATCGTTCCTCCGCCTACTTGAGGCTTGATTGGTYCTGGKGCTGCTGGTGGTGGTGGTGGGAGTGGTTGCTGCTATTTACCATTGGTACCCCTTTTTGAAAAAGCGACGGTCGTGTTTCCTTCCTTCCACTTGGAGACGTCGCGTTTNGGTTGGTTGGGGTGGGGTGACTTGGTTGTTGGGGACGAGTTGAGGTTGCTTGGGATGGTGGTGGTGCTTTTAGATTGACTGACTGTACGCTACATAAATACATACGATCTAGACTTTTAGTATGTACCTTGGCGCAATAATTATTGATGCGTATCTCATCGACCCGGCGGAAAGTGTCTGGCAGTTGAAGCCTGAGGCATGAGGTAGAACCAGAGTGAAGGCCTGATTATACTTGAGATGTTTATGCCACCTAAATACTCTTGCACTTCATACGCAAACCGCGCCGCTACCGACACTGACGGCCTAGGCGCCTAAGCGCCTATGTCCCGAGATAGAAGTCAACTGTGCCGTAACTAAAGCGATGATGGCTTTTCCGACATCGCGCAAAGATGCCTCCGGCCTCCGACAAGCCTCCTCACTTCCTACTGTATTGACTTGAGTAAACGCAAGAAGCACGAAGAGCAATACCTACCAAAACTCTATCCGCCATGTGAATACCTATACGGCGGAAATACGTTTAGGAAGGGGGTACGCCGGGACGGCGAGAGCCTGAGAAGGAGGAAGAGGCGGGAGTTCATCGGTAATCCGTAAATAACCACGAAACCCTAGAGTATAAGTGAGAATTTTCGTAGGTACCATGAGCGTAACCTATTTTACATGCCACGGATATAGACCCACGGTACTGTTCATCCTCGCAGAGTAATCCACCAGGTCCATTCGAGGAACAGGTATTCTGCAAAACTGTCGTCCCAAGTGCAATTTGAGTCCATCTTGTGTAATTTCTGGGGATTCGACTGAATGGCCAGAACGCCAGTTTTACCCCGTTGCGTTGTGAATCAGCGGACCATAAAGATGATCAGCTAATGCCCCGAACTTTGCTTCCAGAAGTTTTGGGCAACGGCACAATACGAGTTGAGAATGACACTCAGAGACTTGATCTTTGAGTCGTGCAATCTCTTGGTTTTTTTTCGGCTATTATTTCTGCCAGCGACGGCTCGGGTTCAGAAGTGTCGGGATTGGACACCTCTCGTCGCCGTCTCCGTTGGTATGGCCCTGCGGTGTTGCGGTCAAGATGCATGTAAAGATCCTTCCAATCTGCCGCTTCCCTTTTCTTTTGCTCCAGCTCCTGTCGGAGGACGACAGCGCTTGAAGCGGCCTTGTAGCAGGTTCGCGCGAGGCCATCAATTCGCTGATCCCTGGCTTCCACCATGGACTCCAGCACCAGAATTCGGTTATCTCTGGCCTCTACCATGGATCCCAGCGCCAGATTCCGTTCCCTCAGGTCAGCGACCGTTGCTTGATGTTGAACTACCCTCTCCCTTGCGCTCGAAAGGTCTGTGGAAAGACCTTGTATCGGTTCTTGCATGGAAATGGTGCTGGTCCTGTATCCCCCNGTTCTCCTCTGCCAAGGCATAATTCCGGGCGCTTGCTGAAAGAAGCTCTGCTTCAAGGCTCGACAAGTTCTCTTGGAGCTCAGCAATTGTCACCTCATCCATGGCCCGCCTTTCTTGCACCGCTGTAATCAGCGTACTATATGCCTGTTTGGCGAAGACGAGGAGGGCGAATGCAGCGGCCACACGAGTAAGCCCAGGCCCTGCTAAAGACACGGCGAGGATGCAGAATCCTATACGTTGTAATCGGATATGAGTGTTGTACGTCTCGAATTATGTTATCAGGCCCACCAGTATAAGCAACAGCAACAATGTCAGTGAGCATCCGATATATGAACATCAAGAGAGAGAAATGAGCCGGATGAAGGACTTGGCAACGCCAATTATACTATGGCTTTTTTATCCAATGCGTCTACCTCAACAGCATGTCTGCACAGCAGCTTTTAGTTACCTCACTGTTCCACAGCCTATCGCCACTCTAACCAATCATAATGCACTCGGGAGCTTTGAGTCCAAGTTTAATACTTATGCGCCGAGGGGAGTCACCGCGGCGTCGGCTTCGGTAGCTCATGTGGTACTAAAGGAATGCGAAGATAGCCACTTCCCTCATTGAAAATGCTTCAAATCAGCTCTTTTTGAATCGAAATTTCGGGAGTTATTGGAGGATAGAAGGCCCCGCAGAAGTTCTACCCCAAGGTTAGCCCGTCAAAATCAGATTTAGCGATTGGAATAGCGTATGTGAAGGATCAGACATGCTAACGATCGTTTTGGTTTTGCGAAATTTCTATGTATCAGCACCAATGAAGAAACCGTACCGAAGGTTTTAACTCGGAAGACCGGTGCTGGGTAGCACATGTATAACTGATTGGGCCCGAATCAAGTTGTTAGCGGGTCTACCTTTTCGGAGTCGTCGTTACTTGCCCGCAATGCAATTTAGAGTGCTCTGAACTTCTCGCTCATGGGCAGTTCTATTTGGGCCTGAATCAAGTTGTTAACGGGTCTACCTTTCGGGAGCCGTCGTGACTTGCCCGCAATGTATTTTAGAGTGCTCTGAACTACCCGCTCACGGGTCCTATTTGCCATTCAATAAGACCGCGCCCATGCCAATTTGCAGGATACAGCTGTTACTACGGCCAGCGCCAAGATCCCACCTACAGTACATGTAACGCCAAGAGATGGCGATGGATACAACGTCAACTTTGGAGATACTGTACATGAGATCTGGGTCGCTAGTTATCATATCCTCAACATTGCTAAAGAAGACTAAATACCCAATTTACCAACTAGAGGCTCTGTAGCTAAGCCCGAGGGTCATATCGCCGGTGTCCACTCCATGCTCTCGAAGCATTGCAACCACGTCTCCTTGTCTACCATGATACGGGTGAGAAATTTCCACACATTGAAGTGTTGGTCTACCCAACGCCCTCCGTCCTCTGATAAAATTAAAGATGGCCTCATCGCTAATTCGAGGGTCTTTGGTCACATGCAAAACTATCCTTCGCAAGCTGGGACAATGAAACTCGGAGGATTGTGCTGTGAGGTTGCCTTCCTCGTTGGTAGGAGGAGTCAGACCTTGAAGGAGTTCGTCGGTCACAAGAGGAGAAGGATGTCCTCCATGTAGGGGATGCCCTAATTTCAGCGAATCCAAATGGACGGTTTGAGCAAGCATATCCAACAATTCTCTCGCGGAAATTGTATGGATGCACAGTTCGAGGTGGCGAAGGGTCCCAGCGCAACGCTGCAAGAGAACCCCGAGCGGTTCTGCTCCGGCGACCGACGAGTATTTGAGGGTAGTAAGCGCTGGAAATTCCAGCGAGAGGAATAACATCGTCGCCGTGTTGAGTTTAAAACTCTCGTTGAGAGCCTGATTGAACTCGAGATGCGTCAACTGGCTCAGGATCACGGGGTTGTCATAGCGGGCCTCCTGAAGGACGCAGCCTCTCGGGACGTAGAGTTCGCAGTGCTGGAGACGTGGACATCGTTCAAGCAACTCCAAGGCCTCGGAGTCGTTGAACGAATTCCTCGCGGACTCGATCAGCCTGCCAAAACGAATGTCCCTGAGGTGGGACCAAGGGAGTGGAATGAGTTGGAGCTTCCGCAACGACGTCCCCGCAAGTCGTACGCATCGAAGAGAGGGAGAGGAGATCAAGCAATTGGGCCGTCCAATTGCAACATCCACTTCCCAGCCGCCTAGGAAGGCAGAATGAGTAAAGTCCACGAATTCAAGATTCGGGACCGAACTTGCTGGGAGTGACAAAAAGGTTTGTAGAATGCAATTCGATCCCTCGACCCTCAGCCGCTTCCACTGCGGTGAAAAGGAAATGATTACTTGCTCGATGGCACGAAGCCCGTCGTTAGTTTCGAGGCCATGAGGGGAACTGACGGCAATTGTAAGTGGGCGGATGCCGGCTCGGGAAAGCCACAGACGAATTAGCTGTGCATAGTTCTTTAATATTTCGATCCAGCGGACGTGGTTGGTACCGCTCCTTCGCTCAGGGAGGAAGATGTGAGGTTTGTCCCATAGGCTCGGGCAGTCCAAGGCGACCCTGTGCCAGCTGCTGCAGACAAACGTCAACAGCGTAGGACAAAGCTGAGGGGACATTGGATCCGTATCCAGCTCGGTTGAAGCGAATGGAACAGGTTCGTTGACGCAGTGTTCGAATATACTCGGGAGGATGTCGATGGGAATGCTATGGATTGGGTTCAGGAGTGCAGTGTGCTGCTCGATGGAGTGGATCCGTTGTTCCCTTTCTGTTGATAACGCGGTGATACGTTGTTCAACCTCTGTTAGGCCAACATCGGAGGGGTTCGACTGATTTTCCGCTACCACCAATCGCGATCGGAGCTCTTCGAGCTCAGTATCGATGCCTTTCAGCTCGTCTTGAAGCCTTTTTACAAACTGCGTGATCTGAAGCTTTTCGATGTCGGAGGGTGAGTAGTTCGTGTCGAGGTGCAATTGAAAGGGAGACGCCATGTGCCGGATATGTTGCTTTGATGGTGGTGGTTGCAGCGCAAACCCGTACTGTACAGGAAAAACGAATGGAGTAAATGCCCGGGCGCTGAATCGGGTCTAGCAGTGGCAGCAAGTTAATCCTTAGCTGATTTCGAAACACAGGGATCAGTATGGCGCCCATGACGATGATGAGAATACATACGCTGTGGTAGGGGATCCTGGCCGAGTCGACTAGACATGCTAGATTAGATTAGATCGCGGGTGTGATCCGTATATTTAGTCGACGCCAGCGCGCCAGAATGGGCATCCGATCCTTGCCCTCGACGCTCCTCACCTAGCTGTCTGAGTCTACGCGACTAGAGTGGTCTCTTGGACTACTCCAACGCTTAGCCTGCTTCTCTCGAACCTAGAAAAGTGCCTCTTTGGGAACGGGATGAACAAGGGTAGGTGATGACCACGATGAAACACGAAGCCGAGGAGTACGATGCGCCACCTAGCACTGAAGCGAGCCTCATATTTTGACGCTCCAAACGCCTCGTCAACTTTTCTATGATGCCAAAATGTATAGATCCCGTCGGCACCAAGGCTCAGAGGAAGCAGACAGTGGGTAACGTGCAGTATATACTCGCCCTTCCGGGAGTGTCTCTACTTCTTCTGTAAACCGAGCAGCTGAGCTACCTTTGATTCTCCCTCAACCGATGAGAAGCCGTTGAGCTCTACGAAATTCTCGACGCCTCGTTCTAGTAGTCTGTTAGCACATCGACAAATGTAAATATTGAACCAATATCGATAACGCTCCGAGTCCCGCGAAAGCGCTTGCAAGTATACCCTCTGCCTCCCGGATTAGTATTGACAACACGCGACTGACTCAGTTGGTTTCTATAGAACTCAGATTCGCGTTGGTTCAGGGGAAGTTCTTCAAGAGCTCTGAATTGACAAGTTCCTGAGCCATCTACCTTCAGCTCCGTATGCAAGATATAACGCTGAATATAGGGAGTGGTTCTTAGAGAAGGTTACTCGGGAGATCTGAGTTGCTATATTATCATACGCTCGACACTGCTAAAGTAAAACTAATACTCCTTTTATGAACCAGGGCCAAGTCCGTACCAAAATTTGAGGGTCATATCGCCGGTATTTACTCCACGCTCTCGAAGCATTGCAACCACATCCCCTTGTCTACCATGATACGGGTGAGAAATTTCCACATGTTGAAGAGCCGGTCCATCCAACTCCCTCCGTCCTCTGATAAAATTAAAGATGGCTTCATCGCTAATTCGAGGGTCTTCAGTCACATGCAAGACTATCTTTCGCAAGCTGGGACAATGAAATTCGGAGGATTGCGCTGCGGGGTTGCCTTCCTCCTCGTTGGTAGGAGGAGTCAGACCTTTGAGGAACTCGTCTGTCAGAAGGGGAGAGGGATGCCCTCTACGAAAGGGATGCGCCAATTTCAGCGACTCCAATTGGATAGTTTGAGCAAGCATATCCAACAATTCTCTTGCGGAAATTCCATGGATGCGGAGGTCGAGGTGGCGAAGGGTTCCAGCGCAACGCTGCAAGAGGGCCCTGAGTGATTCTGCTCCAACAAGCGACGAGTATTTGAGTGTAGTAAGCGCAGGAAGTTTCAGCGACAGGAATAACATCGTCATGTTTAGTATATTATCCTGGTTGAGACCATGATTGAACTCGAGGTGCGTCAGTTGGCGTAGGATCACGGGGTTGTGATAGCGGGCCTCTTGAAGGACGCGGTCTGTCGGCGCGTAGAGTTCGCAGCGCTGGAGACGTGGACATTGCTCAAGCAACTCCAAGATCTCACGGTCGCTGGACGAATTGTCGTGTGGCTCAAACAGCTTGCCAAAACGAATGTCCCTGAGGTGGGACCAAGGGAGTGGAATGAGTTGGAACTTCCGCAACGACTCTCCCGTGAGTCGCACACCTCGAAGAGAGGGAGAGGAGATTAGACAATTGGGCCTTCCGATTGCAGCATCCACTTCCTCGGCACCTGGGAAAAGATCCTGCGTGAAGTCAGCGAATTCAAGATTCGGGACCGAACTTGCTGGGAGTGACAAAAGGGTTTGTAGGATCCAATTGGATCCATCGACCCTCAACCGCTTCCACTGCGGTGAAAAGTAAATGATAGCTTCCTCGACGGCATGGAACCCGTCGTTAGTTTCGAGGCATCGAGGCGAACTAATGGCAATCGTGAGTGGGCGGATCCCGGCTCGAGAAAGCCACAGACGGATGAGCTGTGCACGGTTCTTCAAGATTTCGATCCAGCGAACGTGGTGAGCGCTCCTTTGCTCAGGGAGGAAGATGTAAGGTTTGTCCCATAGGCTCGGGCAGTCCAAGGCGACCCTGCGCCAGCTGCTGCAGACAAATGTCAACAACATAGGACAAACCTGAGGGGACATTGGGTCTGTATCCAGCTCGGTTGAAGCGAATGGAACAGGTTCGTTGACGCAGTGTTCCAATATGCTCTGGAGGATGTCGGTGGGAATGCTCCGGATTGGGTTCAGGAGTGCAGTGTGCTGCTCGATGGAGTGGATCTGCTGTTCCCTTGTGGTTGATAACACGGTGATACGTTGTTCGACCTCTGTTAGACCAACATGGGAGGGGTTCGACTGATCTTCCGCTGCCACCGATCGCGATCGAAGCTCTTCGAGCTCAGTATCAAGGGTTCTCAGCTCGTCTTGAAGCCCTTTCACGAACTGGGTGATCTGAAGCTTTTCGATGTCGGAGGGTGAGTAGTTCGTGTTGAGGTGCGACTGAAAGGGAGACGCCATGTGTCAGATAGGTTGGTTTGACGGTGGTGGTTGCAACGCAAAATCGGTTCTGTATACCGAGTGCCTTTGAGCACGAACCGGCCCCGGGTAGATTCACGGGCGCTGACTCAAGCAGTGACATGTGACATCACATTGATCTCGCAACATTTCATAGTTCGCCTTCTGGCAATAGATGTCCTGGGTAGTTAGTTGTGCAGAGGCCTTTTCAAGTTGCAGATATCACTTTGCGCTACCGAATCGCTACTGGGGTAGGAATTGAAGAGGAGGAGAAGCTATTGGAGTCGGCAGGGATTTTTGTGCACAGTGCGCAAGCTTGCACTAGTGAGCACATATCTTGAGCCGACCTAGCAGCTACATTCTGTGAACATTAGAATTATCGACAGGTTTTAAAACCTTGCCAATGTTCTTCCCCTTTCGAAGTTCATTTTCCTTTTCGCTATGTGATTTCCATGGTCGGTGTCCCCTCCGAGTTCCTCGGCTTTGACATCTGACTGAGAACAGCATTGATTTACATGGATATACCGTCGAATGCCAAAGAAGCTACATAAATAATGTGAAGCCACATCACATAGCCTCGCGATTCCACTACGCGTGCTCAGGTCGTCAATGGGCGTATTTCTGCGAGAACTCTCAAAGTCGTTCACTCACGATGCTTTGGCAAAAAAACTCAGTAGGCACGCCCGTTGCCGCTTGCCGTGTCGGGGGTTTTGACCCTGTGGTCAAATCCGTGCGGAGGCTCCGCTGAAGGATGGGAAGCCACCAATCAGATCGTAAAAAATATTCAGTAGCTAGTGATCAGATATACTACTTACCAGGATTGGCCACTGGGCTACCAGAAACGGTCGTCCCTTGAATCAAAAGGAGAGCGAGTGCGGCAAAGGTGACTGAAACGAGCTTGTTAAGCATGCTAGACTAGCTGAAGGAATTTCTGGGTGTGTTCTAGAGATGAAACGAGGGCTTGCTTGCCTCTTTATACAGCGCTTGGATCCACAGCGCTCACGCAGGACACTCGAAACGACGCGATCTGATGTAGTGGCTTCTATTCGAGTATTCCTAGTATAATTTGATACGTGGCGAAGGAAGATGGGTACGAAGACTCAAATGCCTTCTTTCATCGGCTTCTACTGCTCTTAATGCCCTCCTACGTACGCTGTAGTAGGACTTTCATCCCCTCGATTCCCCCGTTTCGAGCGAAGTTTCTCTCGGCCGCATACCACAGATGGGAAGAAGCCGTAAGCTTTTCAATTCCGCATGACAAACATCAGGTACACAAGGTGATTCCATCGTGAAGTGGGGCATCTATATTCCTTTCAAGTTAGTGATAACCGTCAGCGTGCGGTACTCGCCAATGCTAGTGATCCTGCGATAATCGTCTGCATGAGCATTGGCTGCTGTTCGTTTCTGTGGATCAATTTCGCGTTCATTGAGTTGCTTGAGATGCCTACTCTGTATCTATGGATGAGAAACCTGCATGTTAGAAGATCAATATATAGTACATATATTTACAGTATCGTTACGAACAGTTAATAAGATGGAATATGGATGAATTGCAGTGAGTAGCTCTACAAATGCAGAATACCGAACAGCAATACAACAGGAAAAGAATCGCACGATGGAGAACACAAGACGTAATACCATAAAAGCAAAGGAATACATACATGAATAAAGTCGAGATACGATAAGTGGGAGAAAATAATGAGGATAGCGGTGTTCATGTTCCACGTTCGCCGAAACGTCAAAGCAGCAAGTGTGTCCTGGCGCGCGTAACATAGGAGTGGGGGAGGCCGGGCCAAAGGGGGGAAGAAGAGCGTTGCTTTTGGATGCCAGGTCTGGCCTTATGCTCCCAGGTCCCAAGGGAAGTGCTCCTCGTGCACCTTTGGCCAGGACTCACACACAGCCTTCATATCATGATCTTCGCCTTCTTTACCCCTCACAAGGGTGTCGTGAATAATGTCTTGCATTTCATCGCTGAGAAGTTGATAGAGCGGATACCTCTCGCGAAATTCGCCATTGATGAGATTGGATACTCTTATCCATTCCTGCGCC
Organism: Candolleomyces eurysporus; assembly: GCA_027579435.1. Taxonomy (NCBI): domain Eukaryota; kingdom Fungi; phylum Basidiomycota; class Agaricomycetes; order Agaricales; family Psathyrellaceae; genus Candolleomyces; species Candolleomyces eurysporus. The sequence goes on along the minus strand of JANBPK010000868.1, from coordinate 19,436 downwards.
TTTCCCAGATATTGTGTCACCCTTACCCAGGCTCGAGCATGACGTTCATCAGAATCCTCGTCGGCTTCCACAACCCAGGGATGACGAGCTTCAAAATCACACATCCACTTCTTGAACAACATTAACGGGTCGCCCAAGCCATCCGGGATGTCTAGATACGGAACTGCAACGCGGAGGAATTTTCGAGGCTCTTCCCTGGCCAACCGCTTGAAGTCCCCGGAGCTGTAACTTTGGTAACAGACGGTGACATTGCCGTTACCATTATCACCGTCTGGTAGATGGATTGCAGTTGGCGGAATAAACAACGACGGATACCAACGCCTCACGAAGTCAGCAGGCACCGATTCATCACCATCCAGAGCTTTAGCAAGAAAGCTCGACCCCTCGGCTGTAGATTGGTCCTCAAGGGCATCGCTTTCGTAATCACTAGTAGCGTCGCCGTCTGAGCCGCCTTCACTGAGAGAGCGATATACCTCGGCTGTGGACTGGTCTTCAGCATCACTTGCGTAGCCGCTAGCACCGTCTGATATGTCGAAGGAGGAGCTGCCTTTGCCAACAGAGCTCAATATTTCTGCTGTGGACTGGTCCTCAGCATCGCCTTGATAGTCACAAGTATCGTCAGAGCTGCTTTCGCTAGAAGGGCTCAATTCTTCAGCTGCAGATAGGTCTTCAATATCGCCTTCATAGTCGCTAGCGTCGTCGAAGCCGTCTTCGCTTTCGTGTATGCTGCCTGTGCTACTCTCGAGGTCGCTCGATTCACTCGAATTGTCGACACAAGTCGGGTCTTGGTAAAACTTGATAATACCGACTAGATGTATATCGTTAGAGCGGTGGCATACATTTAGAAGAGATGTACTTACGTGTGGCACAGTACTTTTTGAAGCCGAAATTCAGTCGGTGTGTATTGCCGCCAAATACCCAGGGCACCGGCCTTTGAAGTTCTGAATCGGACTCTATAGCTGGAAGTTAGATCGGAAAAAAGTCTAAAAGCTCAGTTATTGTACCAAGCTCACCACAGGATGTGCTGTATTGGTTGCGATCCTCGACTTGGGGCGAAATGTCGCATCCGGCGAGAGGTATTGAACGGGGGGATGGGTCCAAGTTGAGAAGATCGAAGATAGAGGACATGATAAAAATTCCAGCAGCTCAAGAAAAAGTTGTTGGCCGTTTATTCACGGGAGAAAATGGTTGCGAGATGCAGAAGAAAGCAAATGCCTTGGGCAAGAACGCGCTTCGGTTAAATCCCCAACCGGCGAGACCGGTGATGGCCGCCAGCATTGACCACCCAATTTGGCAATGTCGTCGGTCACCGGTCACCAAAAGACGTGCCAAGGCACTGAAACGCCGGTAAGACAAGCTGCCCTCGCACTTTCAAGAAACCCTGTGATTCGAATCGCTAACGTGTATGTTGAAGGTTTCAAGGCAGAAAAGAATTTTTAAAAAGCAGTCTTTTCGCTCGGTAGTTTCGTGGAGTTGAAACAGAGAAAAGGAACAAAATGGCAAGAGAAAAGGGAACGAAAGGAAATCAGTATGACGGATCCATAGCAGAAGAAAGGCGGAAGGAAGTATTACATTGAACACTCACCCAGTCTCACGAAATGCGCGTGGGCATATCAATATCTCGCTTGGTTCTGAAAGAGCGAAACGCAGTAGAATAAAGGGTAATATCAGGCGCGCTTAGATGAGCTTATCACGAGGAAAAAGCAGGGAAGATTTCAGCGGCTCGCGAACACGCATGAAGGTGACACGTCTCACGGCAAAAAACAACAGGTGAGGAAGCAGAGCATCTAGGGTACCTTGTCAGGATTCGAGTGAGGGTGGGACTCCAAGGCAGGGCAAGATGGGAATATTCTTGTTGTTTGATGGATCCCCCAGACGCGGATGAAAAGAGAGCCTCCCAGCCAAACGACGACCAACTTGAACTAGGAGATTTAGCAGGTAACGCAGATGAGCTCCCGGAACGTTCCTCAGGGCTGCACTCACTGCTCACCACCACCCAGCCTGCATACCACGCCAGTCGCCACACCTCCAACTCCAACTCTTGCATCTCCCAACTCCCTCCAGCTCTGATATGAGCAGCCAGCTAGCTTCAAGGTTCCAGGTACTTCTCCAGAAGATCTTTCAATTTTTCCGATTTTTGAGCTGGCTACCAGCTGCAGTTCTCGATGACGCGTCATTAGGATTCAAAAGGAATGCTAATTCCATCTCTCCTCGTATTCGCGGGAGATCCGTGATGCAGTTAAAAGGCCAGATAAGGGATTAGTCCAGAGGAGGGAAGGACGTGACTCGGAATCAACAAGCCCTGATTTTCGTTTCTCAGGGACCCAGATTGAATTACATCATCCACTTAGGCTTGCATCTTCCCACATCGCCATTCATCCTGCACGATGCCCCCCAAGCCCAAGAAACAACGTTTCTGGTCCCGCTTTCTCTCTTTCTTCCGCAGTCGCAGTGGCCGATCTACTGTTGATCGTCATGAAATCACAAGTGCAGGCGCTGGGCTAGGTCGGTCCGATCATCCTTTATCACGCTCAGTTCCTGAGTTATCGCTACCAGTGCACAACCCGACTCCCCAGAGCGATGGATCCCNAGCCCCCGATCCCNTCANGCCCACGGAGCGAGAACGAGCAATCTGCTGCGCTCTTGCTGCCCAGCGGTCGAGACCTTCTTCGACAACCCCCNACCCCNAGTCATTCCCCAAAGCTGCAGTCGGACGACAATTCGGCAGTCCACGGCGGCACAACGACATTCTTTGCCGGCGCCAGCGACGTTCGGATGCGGGATACACACTACCACGAAGGTTCCCGTTCACCTGTGAATACAGGTGGTGGTGTGGGTGATAGGTCGATAGATGGTTCGTCAATTCCACTAAGCAGCTGGACATCACTAAACTATCCTCCGATGGCGCTTTCGACCGTCCAGGCTGGGAATTGCTGTTGAAGAACATTTCACCCAACGCTCTGCACGATTCCGACGCTCGATATGACCCACCGAAATGCGACAAAGACTCTCGCGTTGAGGCCATTGGAGAGATCATGGACTGGATCCATGATCGCGGCGGGCCTCAGCGCTTGCTGTGTATGACGGGCGCCGCAGGATCAGGAAAGTCCGCCCCGAAACAAACAACTGCCGAGGTATGTCAGAGGAGCGGTATACTCTCTTGTACGTACTTCTCAGCTCCGGATCCCACAGTCAAACAAGTCACCTTTACCATCGCGTACCGGTTGGAAAGCACGAATGATGCCCTCCGGCGGTACATCAGGACTGCAGTCGAGAGCGGTCCTTTGATTTTCTCAAAGTCACTGCGGACGCAGATGTCTTCCCCCTCGTGGCGCCATTGCAGCGATGTCAGGGCATGAGCATGAACCTCGCCACACTCCCATACGCGATTCTCATGGACAGCCTTGACGAATGCACGGGTGAAGCTCGTCGAGCAGAACTGCCGACCTCTATCAAACAGTGCCTTCTCATCACCGGCCTCCCATTTCGCATCTTTATCGCCAGCACGCCGGACTGGGCTACTCGGACTGGGCTCGAACCTGGTGGACATCTATGCAAAGTGGCATATCACATCTAACTCAGCGACCAGTATGACGCCTCTGCGGATATTATCAATACCTGCAGAGGAGATTCGAAGATATTGGTCTACTAATCCGGGATTCCCAATGGTTTACCCGGAAAACCATCAACAGCCTTGTAGAAGCCGCATCAGGGCAGTTCATCTACGCCGCCACGGTTTAAAAATACGTATCAGAGCGTCGAGCTTCTCCCGCAGAAGGGCTGAAGGTTGTGCTCACCTGGACACCGCACGCGGGACAGATAGCGCGTCTATTCGAAGCCCTTGACGTCCTTTACACCAACATACTGTCGGCTGCAAAGAACGCGTACGAAGCTGTCGATACCCATCACGGACGCGATTTTCTTCTACTTTTCAGGGCACACTATATCAACATTCGTGGTCTTCATATTTATGGCATCAGGAACACCCAGTCGGCGGTTTTTTTCTCTGTGCACTGGCTTGATCCAGGAGCCAGGGCCGAAGAAGGTCTTGTCTCAGGACCTCCGCTCCCTCGTGGCTCTCGAAAGATACGGAGCCGATCAACATCTTCGCCTGTACCACAAATCATTTTCCGACTTCTTGGAAAAGGAAAGTCGTGCAAAAGGCTTGTTTGTACCAGAGGCTCGCGAGCGCCTCATGCAACGCATTATTGACTGTCCGCTAGACTTCAACTCTGGTGCGTAATTCATCTGATACTAATAGTCGGACTATACTGACTTTATCGGTGGCGCACTGTTTCTTTTGCCAGACAGCTGGGAGGAGCTTTCCCTCCGAGACTGCTACGCTTTTTCCACAGATGGCCATTGAGCTCCTGCCTTTTTTCTTGAGCAGCACTGCCGCCGTTCTTGAAGATGAAGTCGCTGATTCCATGCAGAACGACGGATGGCGTAAAATCGACAGCTTGTCGCCTCTGGTGCTGCGTCCTACGCGCCAGTGGACGTCATATGAAATTGTCGGTTTGAAACGAGATGTCTTGATAACATTAAAGTGGGTGATTTTACTTCGGTGGGGCGCAGCAACTGACATCGTTTCATTGCTTGTCTAGGTCCGGAAGCCTGAGGTTGCAGTGGCTATGCGTGAATTTGTTGAAAAGTGGAATTATGATTGCGACAAATCATGATAGCCTGAAGTCTCATCTTGAGCCCACGCTGGACCTTGACTGGCAGTGAAGGGCCAAAAGGGGGCTTCCACTGGGACTAAGGGCTTATCTTGGATTAGACGTATATCATGACCATCTATTATAGTATACGTAGTGTAAAAARATATCTTGGAACGTCTGTGTTACGTTGGAGATTGGATTGATCAATACTTCGACGGTCCAACAGAACATGCATCCAGGCTCCAGGGAGTCAAGGAAACCAGCATAGAAAGTTTGCGGGCATGGCGTGATATGTCGCTCCCAGTCCTATCGTCAAGCTCCGCTCCTTGCAGTACAAGTTTCTCGAGTATGGGTGCCGTGCTTTCGAAGCTCGACAGTGTCTTGGGGAGGTCGAGCGGAGTCGTGTACGACCCCCGGCTCAGCTCCACGTCACGCAGGCAACTGGTCTGGGATGCGATTTTGCATAAAATGTCGTTTAATGGAGGTGGATAGACATTAGATTTGACAGCGAGCGGTGTATTCTTTGACCGTTGCAATATCACCCCCGTGAATGTGGGACTTCCACCGACGAACATGAGGTCCGACCAGAGTGCGGGGCAGTCCAGAGAAACTTCAAACGGCCCTCCAGTGTCTGCAGACCTGGTTGACTCGGGTCCAAGACGGTTTGTGTATCCATCGCTTATCACCCTCCTCAAAACGATGAAGATGTTGGATAAAATTTCGGGTGGCAGCGCACTGGTGGCTGCCACGACCGTATTCCGGTGGGTCTTCAAAGCTCGGATTTCACTTTCCAGCTCTGCAATACGCTGGTCCACCTACTCACGTCTTCACGGAGGTTTATGTGGCTTGACCTGGATCAACTTGGAGACGTTCCTAGGCGTCTACCAAATTGGGCTCGAAACGCAACCACCGCAGCATTCACTTCTTGCTTGCACCCCTCATCGCCACTTCATCCCCTGCACGATGCCCCCAGGGTCCAAGAAGCAACGATCCTGGTCTCGCCTTCTCTCTCTTTTCGGCGGTCGTGGTGGCAGCTCTGCTGTTGATCGTCCTCAAGACCCACACGGAATCGCAAGTGCAGGGGCTGAACTAGATCTGTCTAATCCCCCTTCAACACGCTCAGTCCCCGATTTATCGCTACCCGCACACAACTCGACTCCTCAGAGCGATGGATCTCAGGCCCCGATTTGTCAATCCAGGAGTGAGAACAACATAGTCGAGTCCTCGCAATGTGCTACACTCCCCAGCGATCGAGACCTTCTTCGACAACCCCCACACCAGCTATTCTCGACGCTGCAGTCGGACGACAATTCGGCAATACCAAGAGTCCACGGCGGCACAACGACATTCCTCGCCGGCGCCAGCGGCTTTCGAATGGGGGATATACACTACTACGAAGGTCGCCATTCGCCTGTGAATACAGGTGGTGCGAGTGATGCGTCGATAGATGGTTTGTCAATTCCACCAAGAGGATGAGCATTACTAAACTATGGTCCGATACCACGTTTTCGATTTTCCAGGCTGGAAACTGCTGTTGGAGAAAACATCGCCCAACGCTCTTCACGATTCCGACGCTCGATATGACCCACCGAAATGTGACGAAGATACTCGCGTCGAGGTTACTGGAGAGATTATGGACTGGATCAAGGATCGCGGCGGACCTCAGCGCCTGCTGTGCATGACGGGTGCCGCAGGATCAGGGAAATCCGCCTTGCAACAGACAACGGCCGAGATATGTCAGGAGAGCGGTATACTCGCTTGTACTTTCTTCTTCTCGGCTTCGGATCCCACCCGAAACACCGTCAAACAATTTATCCCCACCATCGCGTACCAATTGGGAAGAACGAATGATACCCTCCGGCGGTGGATCAAGGCTGCAGTCGAGAACGACCCCTTGATTTTCTCAAAGTCACTGCGGACGCAGATGTCTGCCCTTATCGTGGTGCCCTCGCAACAATGCCAAGGCCTGGGCATGAATCTCACCACACTTCCATACGTCATTCTCATCGACGGCCTTGACGAATGTTCGGGTGAAGATCGTCAAGCAGAGCTGCTGACTGCTATCAAGGAGTGCCTTCTCATCACCGGCCTTCCATTTCGCATATCTATCGCCAGCAGGCCAGAGTGGGCCATTCGTACTGCGCTCGAACCTGGTGGTCATCTATGCAAGGTGGCGTATCACATCCAGCTCAGCGACCAGTATGATGCCTCTGCGGATATGTGTCGATACCTGCAGAGGAGATTCGAAGATATCGGTCTACGAATTAGCGATTCCCATTGGTTCGCCCAGAACGACATCGACACTCTTGTAGGAGCTGCATCAGGGCAGTTCATCTACGTCGCCACGGTGTACAAATACGTATCAGAGCGTCGAGCTTCTCCCGCGGAGAGGCTGAAGGCCGTGCTCACCTGGACACCGCACGCGGGACAGATTGCGCGTCCATTCGAAACTCTCGACGTCCTTTACACCAAAATTTTGTCGGCTGCAAAGAAGGCGTACGAAGCTGTCGATACCCATCACGGACGCGATTTTCTTCTGCTTTTCAGGGCACACCATATCAATCATAGTGGTATCAAGAGTAATGCCACTACGTACCGCCATCCAGCATCTTTTTTTTTCTATGCACTGGCTTGGTCTTGAAGCCAGGGCCGAAGAAAGTCTTTTCTCGGACCTCCGCTCCCTCGTGGCTCTCGAAAGATACGGAGACTCTCAATCTCTTCGCCTGTACCACAAATCATTTTCCGATTTCTTGGAAGTGGAAAGTCGTGCAAAAGACTTGTTTGTACCAGAGGCTCGCGTCTACGCACACATCGCAAAGTGCTTCATGCAACACATCATTGATTATCCGCTAGACCTTGACTCTGGTGTGTAATTCATCCATTACTAATAGAGTGGGCCCATACTGACTTCAAGTTCATCGGTGACGCACTGTTCTTAGTGCCAGATAGATGGCAGGATCTGTCCCCCTTGACGACTCCTAGGCTTCATTTGCGAACACTCACTGAGGCCCTACCCAATTTCTTGAACGGGGCCTCCGCCGCTCTTGATGATGAAGTTGCTGATTTCACGCAGAACGGCGGATGGCATAAAATCGACAGATTGTCGCGTCCGATCTTTCGTCCCACGAATTCTTGGACATCTAATCAAATTGACACCTGGATAGCAGATCTACGTCGATTTCTTGACAATGTGGAAGTGTGTGATTTTTCTTTGTTGGGGGGCAGCAACTGACATTGTTTTCCTACTTGTTGAGGTCCGGAAGCCTGAGGTTGCAGCGGTTATACGTGTGTTTGTTGAAAAGTGGGGTAATGATTGGGATACCAAACGCCGCGACGAATCATAATAGCCTGAAGTCTCGTCCTGGGCCTACGCTGAGCGTTGACTGACTGTAATGGCCCAAAAGGAGGTTGTCTGGGACTACAGGCTCTTATTTTATTAGATATATTTATTATCATATATAGTAAGAATGCCTGAATATATGGTCTGTATTGCATTGGAAATTGGATCAGTCAATACTTCGACGGTCCAACAGGACATGCACCCAGGGCACAGGACCACATTGTCGGGACCCTCAAGGAGTCCTCGCTGTACTCAAGAAATGTTCCCCAATGCATTCTTGCCCTTGGTGAGTGGTGATGATGGAGCTCGCTGTGTCGCTTAGGAAGTCGTCCATACCAAACCTAATTAATCAATAGGTCAAAACTGCAGGTTGAGGTAAGAAACAACAGCACCTACTGCTTTCTCAGAAACACCGCAACCCTTCAAAAAACTCTTCAGCTCCATCTCCTGTGGCCAAACTGGCTTTCCAAGATTTGGTCCTCATCACCCAACTTGGAGGTGATGGTGAGGCTGCAATCGGCAATATTACTTCCATGCCAAAGTTCAGGTGGCAGCAAACTGAGTCCGAGGGTCTAAAGGCAAGGGTGGCGAGGACGTTGGTAACAAGTCCACAATATCGGACTTATTAGAGTCGACAAGCTCGGTGATAAGGATGATATGCTGGCATAATAGTGAGTCTAGATTGAGTATAGACTCCTCGGATACACATGAAAACGATGGAGAGGCTTGTCGTCGTTGTCGTACTCGGCATGCCAGACAATGAGATAAAGACAAATCGTTGCCCACCGACGACGTCAACCACTGACAATTAGTCGACAACTGTCTCCTAGCGCAATGCCAAACAGGTCCCCTTTGCATGAGAGGGGGAGTTGGGATGCCGGGAGGCGAAAAGTGCTTGGATCGAAAAAGACCGGCATTTCATTGCAGCTCGTGCTCCCTGTCGCATAGGGAAGAATGGTTCCCTCTCGATGAATGGTGGTATGGGCAGTTCAGTATTCTCCTGAACGCTGCGTTCAATAAACGACAAGATGGGTGAGACAGAGAATTGGTTGAGTTGGATGGCCGTTGTCATCTCGAAGGAGTGAGATGGAACTAATAGTTCTTTAAGGTGATTAACTTTGGTGATGACGGTCACGGTGGGCGTTAGTGATTAAGCCTGTTAGAGGTCACACATTGGACAGGCTGGTTTTATGTAAGCCTGGGGGAGGGTAAATAGTAGGTTTAAATTGAGACTGGGCATATAAGGCCGGTCACAGGAGAAGCAATGATAACGTCTTGTCAGTGCTCACTTCCTCAAACCAAAATTAAGCGGCAGTGCGCCTTGAGTGAGTGAGCCCACCGAGCAAACCTAATGATCGCTCGCCCAAACCCAACCGCTCAGTCCCTCCCGCTGTCCACGACCCTCCACGGAAACGTCGGGCCAATTTACTCGCCACGTTCAATAGTCTCAACTTTTTACAGTCCCACCGCGATGAGTGTCTTGCCCAACGGTGCGAATGTTACTCATATACCATTTTTCGGAAGAAGAGGCAACTGCAAGATATACAAGAAACGCCTCGCTTCGCTACGGCTTTTGAGTGAAGGTTAGATGAGGTCTGTGCGCGTGAGCTATTAAAGCTGCCTGGTTGGTCATTCGTTATAAGTATTCAAACAATCGTGATGACAGGTACAAATGCGACACACCATGATGAGGTAAGAGAGACGATCTGCGGAGATAGTCTGAAGGGGTTGAAAGTGCCAAGACAGAGGATGAAAAGATGTAACCGCAAAAGTTGGAGAGGCAGAGAGCAGAGGTAGATAGAAAAGAGAGAAAGATTGAGGAAAAACATGAAGGACGTGGGGCAGCCCAAAAAATGAAGCCAATTGACATAAAAGCGGACTAGCTCATACTCTGAAGCCGTCGTTTTCTTCAAAGTCTTGGAAAACGAAATGAGGTGGCAAAGAGTCGCTTCTTCCCTCTCCTTTCCCTCAAGTCTCAGTGTACTGGGTACCTTACGTAGATGTCAAGGCTGTCTGGAAGGACCCGTACCTCGACTCGCAATAGAACTCGCTTTTTGCCTGAATCACGCGATTCCAGAGATACCTTTGACCTCTGGATTTCTACTCGACGCATAAATTGTCATATATCAAGTCCTTAGCAATCAACCCAGGCGAAAAGAACTGAAATTTAACATTATGCACGACTCTGGCTCTGGGAGTCCCTCTGCTTGAAATCCTCGGTTGCCTTGCGGTCCAATTGCTCAAACGCCGTATAATCATTTCGGTGTGGCCAAAACACTCCAGGTGCAATCCTGGTAGCTGATCCCAAACGACGCAGAATGGAACGGCTCCATAATCTACACCCTGGCTTGCAATGATACCAGGGGCACTAAAGATGAATGATAAAGGAAGGCTGAATTTCAGTGCAAAGTTTGGAAAAGATTGAGGACTGTACGCACTGAAAGGTGAAATTGCCGGAAGACAATCCAGAGCGAGTTAATCCGCGCGTGTACGACGGCCAACGACACCCACCAATCAGCACTGTGTGGCGTATGAAGGACCTTGGAATGTGTGATGCCCTCATCCGCAAATGAACTATATGGAAGGACCGTCAGGAATTGAAGGAAGCTGTCCGGGTATGAAAACTGGGTGTCACAACCCCCTTCAATACCATAGCATCAGATTTATACTATTCCAGAGAAACGGAGGATGAAGCAGAAGCGAACTCACTCGCACACACCCGAACGAATGCATCCCAGATAAACACGCTTCTTTCACTCTCTTTAACGTACAGTTTCCCGCAACGGCTAGGGTCCTTGAGGAAGTCGAGCAGCGATTTATGGTAAAAGCCATATTTGGTCCTCTTCTCATCGCTGTGAGGTGGAATCCGAATCAATGAGTGAAGGGTTCCGAGCAAGTGCTCTGCCTCGTTGCTCTCTAAATCCGTTTGCAGGAGCAAGCTCATGTTGAATACAGAGGCATCAATAGTGTACCGACTGAACAAGTGGATCGCGTGAATCCACCGTACCGAAAGAGGCGGATCTGGACTCGACTCCAAGATGTGCAGATACAATGCGTCCAATTGTTCGAGTGGGTTTGAACTTGTTGTCCAAGTGGCTTCCATCTTCAAAATAGCCTCTAGCAACGCCTTCGGAGCCTCTCTGTGAGCCGTGTCGAACAACCGGATGACCGTTGCGGCGTAGATGAACTGACCCGACGCATTCTCCACCAAGGTCCGAATCGTTCCTGGTGGTGGCCATGACAGAGGAAAGTTGTAACGGCGACGAATGAGATGGAATTGGGCTTCCAAAAAGAGCATGATATCGGCGTCGGCATTGTGCTCTACGTTCAAATCCAGCTTCTGGGCAAAGGAGGTGGGATTTATCTCGGGGTCGAAGAATTCGCGAAATACGCGTTCGGGACGGCTGGCGATGAGGATACGAAAGGGAAAGAATGGATCTGAGGACGCTGCCTGAAGAACTTGCAGGATCTCCAACTGGTCTTGCGCGTTTGTTCGCGTCGGCGTGGCCCGTGGACCTGTGATCTTGGTATTGTGGTATTGTTCGGCTCGCATTCGTCCAAACCGTCGACGATGATGGCACCCGCAGCTCTGGCCTTTCGGATTGACAAACGACCTCCTGGAGAGGGGCCAAAACGAGAGTTTCCATCTGTACGTGCAGATTCTTCTCGAGCACGTCGGGGTTCTTCTCCATAGCAGCGGAAATGGCGTTCTTCAAATCCTCTCGATGCTGGGCCAGCTGGTGTGCGATGGTTGTGATGAAGGCGGTCTTCCGGCGCCTGCCAATGGACGCTGACCAGGATGCAAAGAAGAACGTCGCGCCCAACAGACCATCCTCTGCACAACGATCTGCTAGTGATCCCATAACGGCCGACTTCCCGGTGCCTGCAGGCCCAGTCACCCATTTAATCTTCTTTGGCTGCTCCAATTCTCCGTCACCATCCACAATCCAGCAGTACAAGTTGTCTTGGACGGCGACTCGCGTCTCTGGATAGCATTTGGGGGCATCACAGCGCTCAGCCGAGTCATGGATGGCACCTGCCGCAATCCGAGCCTCGAGTTCTGTATATCGCAGTAACGATCGATTGAGAGGCTCAACTACAGCTCTGTGAGCCAGACTCACTGCTCAGTGGATCCGCTGAGGGGTTCACGTTCGTAACATTCGTAACATGATTCGTAAAGTTGGAGTTGTCGATCTGGACATTGCGGGCTTTGTTGAAGTTGCTGGCAGTGGCCATGGGGCAGTCGAAGTGAAGGAAGGAAGGAGGCTGGGTTGACGACATTCCCGCAGCCTGAACCGTTTGATATCGTTCATTTCATGTGTTTGTGAACTGTTTGTCGAGCGCCCATGCATGCTCATCTGACCCAGGGTACGCCCCAAAAAGGGGAGGGGGACCTCATCTTGAACAGGCCTGCTTGCACAAACTGCTGTATTCGCTTCGCAGATCTGATGTGTTCTCGATTTCTCTCTCGGCTCCGTCCTACTTTCACTTCCCATCTTTCCAGCAGCCGCAGTGCTCTCGTTCAANGCAGTATTTGATACTGCGCCGACTCCCGTTCATTCAACTGGTTCTTCCTACAGGCGCGATACTCGCATCTCCGACAAACTCATCTTCTCCAAACTCTCCTCCCCCAGTCACAAAGGACATCCTCGATCGCCTCCTCTTCCACGTCTCGTTACCGTCTCACGACTATGCCCCATGACTCTAGCTGGGTTCACCGAGTTCTGATTTAGGGGTTATGAGCGCCTTCGAAAGCTCTGGCGTTCGGGAAACGAGTTTGAATTAGGTTGGGACTTCTTACTTTTTGACGCTCCGTTATTGGTGGAGCTTGATCCTATGAATCCGCTGGTCCATTAGATGTCTCGTCCGAGTTAGTCGTCGATGTCGATGGTCCACCCGAGGCAGAGTTCCACAGAACTTGAACGTTGAACTTTGGTGGTGAGCAGGTTGGCCAGGCTACACGCAATCAACTGGGATTTTGCCTGGAAGAGATACACGTCCTAACTCGTTCAAATTGGTCACATTATATGGCACAACGTAAAGTACAATGGGATACACAACAACGAACAAGGGAAAGCGTAGAGCAACGCGGCAAAGGAAAGCATAAACGACAAGCAGCAGCAACAGCACGATACAAAAACACGATGAGGAGTGCAATACGTGGAGGATAAACAAATGATACACAACAAGATGCGAGTAGTACAACATACTATATAACAAGATAGTAATGCAGATGAGTCGAGATGCAAATGGATATGGATATGAATAAGATAAACCAAAGCCGACTCGCCAGTCGACCTCCATCCTTTACTCATGCTGAGGAGGGTGGATATGAATCAAATATGAATAATATAAATCAAACCCGAATCGTCCGTCGACATCGACCCTTTACTCGTATCGAGGGTGGTCGTCAGGTCCTATGACTCCCAGTGGGTCCTTCATTTCCAGGGTAGTCTGGGCACCAAGGCGTCGGAGCCCAGGATTGAAGACCTTGACCCCAGGGGACGTTGTTAGCAGCAGGCGGCATGCTCGGTCCCGCTGCAGTGTTGGCGTTCATAGCAGCAGCTTGATGGTAGCCGAGGAACTGCTGAAAGGAACGAAAGATATGATCAGCTGGCAAGTTCAAAGTATAAAGAATCCAACGAGACTTACACCGTGAGGAAGAGGGTCGGAAGAATTGTTAGCGTTCGTAAGGGGCACACTTGGGCCCGCATTAGCGTTGGCATTATCGTCGTGAGCGTTGTTTGTAGCAGGCAGTTGGTTCATGAAATAGGCAGCATTGGGAGGCTATATACAAGAATCATCTGTCAGCAAGAAAATCGACGTTCAAAGGTCAAATCACACTCACCAGCGCAGGCATTCCATAGCCCAGTCCAGCGTGAGCCCAAAAGTTGGGAGGAACCATGGGCATGCCTTGTGGGGGATACCCATTGAAGGGGATCGATACTTGAGGAATGTGGTAGTAAGACGGGGGCACTTGGTTACCAGTAGCGGGAGGATAGTGGTGGTTTCCTCCAATTGTAGGGTAATGAGTGGCCGGGAAACCATTCGGGGGTGCCTGGTACCTTGGATCCGGAGCGAGTTGCTGCATGGGAGGCATTGCGGGGGCCTGAGGCGGCTCTTGCTGTGTGCTGCTAGATCCGACCTGGCCATACTGGATTGGCCCTGAACCTTCTGTAGGTGCTGTAGATGGACCAGGGACGGGAGGCAAATCTACACTTGTTTGCGCTTGATTGTTCTGCGCCGATGGACCGGGAGACGGGGAAGGGACAGCTGAAGAGGTAGACTGGCCACATGAATTCCCCTGACGTTTTGCAGCCTCCTCTACTCTCTTCAGATCAGCCTTGCTGCACCAGATGTTTTTCTCTGATTCGGGCATGTTTCTCCACTCGAGCTTAACCTTTTCGGCAGACCAATGCAGACTGAACATCGTGTTCCGATACAGTATATAGCCATTTTCTGGCTTCTTCTCATTTGCGTCGGATGGCTGGACGGCGGAGCCTGTCGCGGCGTGCCCCACCACAGCATCGGGGTTTCCAGAATGCCACACGAGCTGCATACCTCCATAGAGAGGTAGTGGGATGGTTGTTTGACCGTTTTCGTTGCCCTGGTTCCTGGAATTAGCACCGCGTCTACCCTTGCCCTTGATGCTAGCGCACTTCTTCCCAGTACCCTGATTTTCACCACATGGAACCGGAGCCTCGAAATCGGGACTCGAAATAAGTGTCGACGAAACAACTGACGCCGAGGTGGGGACGTTGCTCGGAGCGACGGCATTCGCACGGCGGCGAGTTGCGTTGACAGGAACGGGTTGAGCAAGAGGAGCGGTGGTTTGAATGGTTTCACCGCTGGAAACAGATGGGTTTGCATTGGTGGTGGCCTCTTGGGCGCTTCGTTGATCCACTCCTTCGTTCGTAGAGCTAGAAGCACGTTCAGGAAGCTGGACGTTGGGCTTGGATGCACAGACAATATCACTGGCGTTCGTGTTGGTGGCTCCACAGTGGCTACCTGAGCTCGCTGGAATGTGTCGTGGAGGAGCAGAAGCAGTAGTCGCCCGAGAGACTGCACGGGCTGAGGCGGCAGGGGATCGGGTTGGGGGTGGTCGTCGCCTCCGAAGCCTCTCGTTGACGTGTGCCTTCGTTGGTAGCACGAGAAGGTGCCGCGGACTCGACTGCGGGTGTATTGGCAGCAACACCAGCCACGGGAAGAGGGGCTGGAGATGGAGCCGCAGGTGCGGGCGAAGCCTGAGCAGTGGCGACTGCGGCAGACTGCAATTTGGATTCGGACGCAGGGCGTTTGTTGGGTTGATCCTCAGACTCGGATAGGCGGCGCTTGCGAGAAAAGGTCTTCTTTTCGGTGCTTGCTTGCTCTTTGGCGGCGACGGTGGGAGCTGAACGTCCCTCGGAAGGCCTTGGTTGAGCGTCAGTATCATCTGCTGCGGTGGCTGGGCCTTGTTGTACTTTCTTGAGGGAAGAAGCCTCGGAAGGTTCTGATTGAGTGCCTGTGACCTCTGCAGGGGGAGACGAGGCTGGGGAATCTTGCGGCTCAGACGGATACGGGGAGATGACCTCCGAACTTGTGGTGGGTGTTTCGGCTGGCAACGACTCGGGGACAGACAGCGCATCACCGTCAGAGTCCTCGCCATTCGTCCCGTAATACACGCCCACATCGTCCGCGTAAAAGTCGTCTTCGTCCAGATCAATCACTAAGCTTCCTGTTTCTTGAGTATTTGTCGTATTGGTCGAATCCTGTGGTGCGAACGCGGAATCTTGCTGTGGCAGCGGCGAGGACGGGTGGAATCTCTCGTAAAATAGTTCTTCGTATTGCCTGAATTGCTTGAGATGCTTATCTTCGCTCGTGCCTTGCTGGGATCTGGGTAGTGCGGGTGGCGTGATTGGCACGCCTGGGTTATGAGATGGCCTTGCAACATCGAGGTTCGTCATCTCAAACAGTGGAGCCCTTGACGCGTTGTTTGGTGGGCAGATCTCGTCCTCGGGGAAAAGATTTTGAAGCTGTACGCCCCATGGAGTTTCCGCAGGCCCAGCAATGGTGTTGAAAAGCTTGGAGACCGAGCTCGAGTGCGGTGTCGAGCATTTGAGTGGCGACCCGGTGAATGCATCGGACTGCCCCGTTGCTTGTTCTTCCTGGCTATAGTTTTCGTCCCAGATGCCAGATTCGCGAATAGCAACTAGACTAGCCATTGAGCACAATGTAGCATGGTAGAAAAGCAAGACGTACCCTGTGCTTCGCGCTCAGTCTCCTTGGCCTGTTCAGCAACGGCGTCGATTTCTTCGAAACACTTGCCCAGACGCTCCTCAGCCGTCAATCCGACCCCCGAGGGTCCACCACTGGAGCGCGGAGTCTGCCTGTTGGCTTTACGTCGACGAGTGCTTCCTTTCGCCATGGATGATGAGCGTTGGTGCGAGAGTAGACGAGGAAAGAGCCAACAGTCCGGCCTTGGTGTTTGGCCACCAAGAGGCATCACGTGGATGAACCGAACACATCGAGCGCGACGGTGTCAGGTGGCCGCGTCCGATCAGTCTCTTCCGCACCCAATGGGCGCGATTGATAATGCAAACCGGTCGACCACAGCTAGAAAGAACTTCCGAAGAAGACAATGGCTTAAGACGCATCAGAAGCCTGTGCGGCCACGGTTGACAGGGGTTGTAAACATGGCTGTTTCCTGTCGACGCTTTTGGAATGAACAGTTCGACAAAGGCTTGAACCCGGAATATGAGAGAACCCAAGGGCATCCAGCGAGTGGTGCCAGAAGTCGCCTGAGGTGTATGACTACAAGTGAGTATTGGGGGAGAAGCCCATGAGGCCAAGTTGGTTTCCAGCAGGAATCTAAGGCGACAACGCGAGACAGGTGGGCAAAGGTGAAGTCAACGGAAGAAGTTCACGAAACCGACGAGATTCCGGGCAGGGTGACGACAACGAGACTCCTAGGTGAGCAAGCAACCCATGAGTGTTTGTATGTTGCTGGCTTAGACCCAGGTCGACTAAAGCTCTGCTCGGGCTTGACAAGCGAGCAACAGTGAAATAGGAACTCGGTAGAGCACTTCGAGAGATATTAGTGATCTGCACATCTACCCGAGACGAAGTATGGCTGGCTGGCTCAATAGGTGAAGATTCGGTGGGCTGTAGAGACGGGCCATCTAATCAAGTGATATTGGATATGCGGATTCCAGAGAGAAAGTGTGGGTTCATTCAAATCTTCCTGTACCCTGCTAATTTAACGTCGGAAGCGTTTAGGTCCCAGCAGAGAGATGTAACGTTAGCCAAAAAGCATGGAAACAACGTCGAAGGGGGCCACTCACCAGATCTATACCTCGTTCATGAGGAGAGCAGTGCGCCATCATGGCGCCCAGTTTCGCGCTTGTAGGTCTCATCGCCCTCCAGCCTAAATAGAGGAGCACGCAAGAGGATCTCCCCACAGCGCTCCCAGGCGAGACTGCTCAGGTGTGCGATTCACGACGTCTCCAATGGCGCTCAGCCTCATCAACGTACATGTCTACCATCCAGGGTGACTCAGCAACTTGTTAGAAGAAATTAGAACGCGTCTCAGACACTGGCTCACCCCATTCCCTGGACCTTGCACCCTCAGAGTCGAAGCCGCCGTATCTTCCCCGCCCATCTTTCTCGCTGTGCATCCCGCTGTCGGCCTGGCTCTAAAGAATACAGAATACATCACTTGGCGTGGTTTTGAAGCGACAATGCTCGTATGAGGTGTCTTCTTTCATCGCTCTGAGGTTCAGTCGGGGAGGATACGCGTCGTTCCCGTGTACCCTTTGGCTTACGTTCGTCTTCTACTCATTTTCGGGGGCTTCTGAGTGACGTCGGGACTGGTGAGGGCAGCAAAGCGACTGGTATTTGTAGGAGGATTGAACCAAGATTCAGGGCGTTACGTGATACGTTCTTTCTCGCCCAGCGTGTTTTTAGGACGAAATGACTAAAAAAGATGGTTTCTCGCGAATTTCTTGATGGTTCCCATTGGCTGGCGGCACCGGCACATAGATAAGACTGATAGATTATCAGATTATTTACTTCATGCCTTTCGCTTTGAACTTGTAAAAGAAGTGGTAAAAGAGGACAGTAAATTCGTCTAAAACTTGATCTAGGCATACCGTTAAATAAGACTCGTACATCCCAATCCATCTAAAACATCCTCCATCCTCCCGATAAACTATATAAACTACATACACCCAAAAACCCCACTTCTCGAGCTCCTCCTCCTCCTCAACCCTCCTCTCTCCCTCCTCCCGCGTCCCCTCAGGCGGTTTGTACGCCTCTGGTTATGGATACTACGCCCTGTCTCCGCCCATGAATCTAACGACTGATTCGCATTGCAGCTTTCATTTTCCTCGAATTCCTCGGACAGACAAGGCTACCTTTGTCTCCAGTTACTTCAGGAATGGAGGAAGATATCTAGTCTGGATGAATTCCAGTGGTTTGAGAAGCTTTCTGTGATCTTGGGGGCTGTAACGCCCCGGCGATAGGACGTACTGGCAGGGAGGAAATTTAGACCTCTCCCAGCGGCCCTTTCGTTTTCCTTACTCTCTTCTCCTCCAGTCACTTCTGCACCTGAGGATAGATTATGTCTATTACCAGAGCGACCATCCGTTGCAAAATAAAAAATAAAAAAAANTAATTGCCAGTCAGCCGATGTTAGGATTAAGAGGAAGGTATTGTCAACCATGCGCAATCATACCTTACAGATTGTAGAAGATGTCTGCAAATTGTAAGTTGTCAACTTGTCTAACTCGAACTTCGTACTAAATCCCAGACTGGATCCGGCTCGTATAAGTGCTGGCGATAGCGTGACGGGTGCCTTTATGTGTTGCCTTTAGGCTTCACTGGACTTCCGCCTCGATATTCGGATTGATCATCCCTCATGCATAAGTTTCTGAATACCTGTGGAGACTTGAAGCTTGAAACTTTGTAGTGAATACCCAAAGTGATAATTTCGATGCGAGCTTTCGACAAGTTCTAAACCTTTTACTGAGCTCGTATTGTAACGTAGGACTATGGTAGGCGAAGCATGGAATCCGAGAGCTCGCTGCACGAGGATAGAGAAGCTCTGGTATTCAAGATGGAACAGGGAGCTCCACTCTACTATAGATATGCTCCACGAGAGGCCTAGCATTTTATTGGGAACAGAACCGGGCGGGATGTTGAGTTCTCGGGATGGTGTACAAACAAACTTGAAGGGTGTGCAAACAAGGAACTTGGTTCAGCGATCAATACTTGATGTTCCAAATACGATGTTAGTTTACAAATGCAGAGAGATATGAGAATATAAAGTCAACCGAGAGCGCGTGTCATGGCAAGCACAGTAAGGAGCATCATATCCCAAGTCGTAAAGAGAGAAAACTAGGGTTATAGGTATCACGGGTGGTAGAGTATGTGAGGGAAGGCACTAAAGTTATGTAGACATT